>JAANSN010001187.1:0-37283 GCA_036850665.1 Dicranocentrus wangi | reverse complement strand
GCCAGGAAAGATTTAGGAAACTTTAAATCTGTGTTTTATACCAGGGTAAAACAATGAAAACATTAGCTTTATATTAACGTTTGTTATTGTATATCCTGAGAGTCATGAGTCATAACATGATGTGTGAAAAATGTGCAACGCGCAGTTGGTCAGTTAGTGTAATAGCATTATTAGTGCGTAAATAAAAATCACTAAATGATAACAAACCTAAATATATGTACACGTAGAAGTGATTACCTACTTTATAACGCACCCACGATATTCCTAGTAGGTATGATGATATATGCGTCAAGCATTTACTCATGTTCAAAATAGAATCACAGCAGACATGTCAAGCAAGAGTATCCAACAGAATCTCTGTTGCATATAAAACTTTCTTTCTTGGCAAATTGGTTTGTTGGTCGAATCAAGATCCTTGTACATACTCACGCAGTAAATAGGTTTTATTCACTAAAATTGTAAACCGCTAATCTAAGAATCCCTGCGTTGTATGAAAAGGGCATCGTTGTCATCCATTATAATTGTTGTTGATTTGAACTGTCACTTTCGTATTTCATTCCCTATCGCCTCTTCCTCTTCTTGTATTTTCCAGCAGGGCGCCTTGGAGCTAGAAATACATATCCAGTGGAATTAGTATATAGGTATATATTTTATTTCGAACGCGAAGCCCTTTTATAAATAGGTACTCAAAAAGCTCACGTTTGTTTAGTTGGTATTTCTGTTGTACTCTTCGAAAATAAATTTCAAGTCTATCATTAGGGTCAGCCGTCATATCACAAATGTCCCTGGCGGACCACGCATGATGAATTTCTTCTTCGCTGTCCGCATCTGGATCCTCCCATTGATCGATTTGTGGCGTATACTCAAGTTCCTGAGTATCAGGAGTCATTCCTCGATAATACTATATAAATTTTAAACCCGAATATCAATGTTATTGGATTTGACATTAGGCATGACATTTTCCATGCGGCATTACTTAAACCGCCGTTGAAGGTTTGTGTTTGATAATGATCTTAATAGCAATTCAATTCCTTAAAAAATCGCACTTACTAGTGGATGCTCAGAATCCAAAATAACCCAATGCATCCACATGTAATGACGGTAACGATATCCGTCCGTGGGATTTATCTCAAACGCGTAGCCTTTTATAAACGGTAAGGTCCGCCAATTGAATTGTTTAACAATTATAAGATAAGTCCCTTGTAGGAGAACAACGAAAAACATAATGATCGGCCAAAATATGCTATGAAAATCTTGGAGCTGATACATCATGTTCTCTACTCTTGTTTGGGCATCCCTGAGCCTGTTTACTCTATCCTCGTCGCATTTTGGAATGCATTCCTCACCATCTTCTGCTGGGCACTGCCTGGATGAGTAATTAGGATCAGCTATAAACGCCTTAGCGTCAAGGTTCTTACATAGTTCCATTAATTCAGACACTGAGTCGCCATCATATATAGGGGTTTGTTCCTGCAATACGATCGGCCCTCCTTCAGTTTCAACCAATACAGTTAATATAACTGAATATAGTATCAGCAGGAATATAGTTGTCCCTTTTGGTACTCGCATCATACATTCCAATGACATTTCAAATTCAAATGATATGTAGCTTTGAAAATAAGTGATGACCTTCACTAAACTATTGTGATAGTGGTTTACAGATACGCAGAGTTACTCTGTGCCCTTTTGAACCCGGCTTGAGGTGATATGGCTGCGTTCGAGGTATACAGTGACGGATTCATAAATCGACGACGAGACATCGACTTGGGTCGACTGGGTTCTGTGTTCTGTCATGTTATGACATTAATTTTTATTCTATTAGTTGTACTTGGTGATGATTCTTGCCAAATACGTGCCGAAGTAAAATATTAAGACCAATGTACACACTTTATAAGAATGGCACTTCGGGTCGGTAAAACTGTTCATCAGTTCAAACCCTCCGAAGGACTTTTACGCATTTATCTGCAACGACATTTGCTGGTTTATGCTATGTAAGGATTTTTCCCAGAATTATAGCACCCTGCTCTGGTACAAGGTACAAAACAGTGAATCATTTGTATTTGTAGATTTAAAATAACTGATGAATACTCGATACTTTTGGAAACCGAAAATTCTTTAGATCACATTTTATCTCATTCATCTTTTATATTTTATTTTATTAGATTATTGCCAATTAGCCCGGAGTGAGGGCAATAGTGCGAGAAGTTGAGCTTTGAGTTGTTGAGTTAGTCGAGTACACGACTTTAGTAGCTGGTATCAGTATCGAGGGGATAAAGGTAGGCGGTAGGTAGGGTAGGTACATTGCTTTGTGGAATTCTGCAAAAATGGCCAAGTTGAAATACTAGAAACTAGAAATGACTTTGAAATATACGATGATATGAAGCACTTATAGATTATATGCACGGAGAATTAGATTACATGCTAATAATAATACATATCTGGTAATCGATATCATGAAAAGAAATAAAATAATACAATTATAATCGTATTGTACTATACAATAATATAGGCATGCGTATGATGATAATAATAATAAAGACGAATTACCTGACGCCCGACAGCCAACTCTGTATAAATATCAGTTGCATTGCATCAATTGCATGCACTATTCACTATTGCAGAGATTGCAGATTGTGTAGAGCTTGAGTTGAGCACACGACAACCATACACGCATTTCACAACCAATAACAAAACGAATGTTAAACATTTTGCATGCAATATGCTGTACCAATGCCAATGTCACTAATTATTGGCAGTCATTGATAACAAACTTGTAGGTATTTGGCGAAATAGGTAGCTGATTTGACTACGATAGTGTATACTTGTATTAAATACAAAGGTATGTTAAAGTAATTATTATTTTGTGCCTTGCCTTTTTGCAGTTATTATGCATACTTCAACTAATTGCACTAAATTATCATTTACGTGGCTGATCTTGAAATTTTAGCTAGTTATTGGCAGGCCACTGTTTTGGCTCCTTCGAAGAAGTAGGCCCTATAATAATTTTCGCCAATTACATGACTATCAAAGCAGAGAAGAGAAGGTTGCCTGAACGAGTGTATCATAACATATGTACCTAGTCTAAGGAATGCGGATTTATGACAGATATATGACAACTTTTAATAATAATTACGAATCTCATATTTGCTATATATTCAGCTGAAGCATGTTTTCGTATTACATCATATCGCTGCATGGTCTCGAGGTTTTTAATTTCAGCCATGTAGGTGGCCATCTGTTAGGTACATCAACATACCTTTTAATTTAGATACTTGGACCAAGAACAAAATGTGTGGATGTGGAGACAGCAAATAAATTATTACTACATGGTATGCCAACTGACGGCAGAAATAAATTGCCAAAAAAATCTGTTGCAGCATTATACCAATTTGCATTGGACTTGTCCACACAGATACTCTAGCATTGATTATCATTCTGAAGGTCGTTTTCTGGTTTCCTGTCATACGCAGTTTCCCTCGAGTTTCTTTCCTGGTGGACTGCTACACATTTTACGAAGAAAAAATCATCCGCGTAGCTTGCTTTCACTGTTGGCTACACATTCCAAATTCCGACCCGATTCTCATTCATGAACACTCCATACAGTGTATTCGTATGTGTTTGCTTCACAGTTTCACACTAGATTGCATATTATTGAAAGAACTACAGTAAACGAAGCAACGAGCAGAACAAAAGGCCGCAAAAATAATGAAGCTGCGAGTATGATACTGCAGCAAGTTGCCTAATAGTGTGGGAAAGTCATTTCTAGATAAATGATTCGACTCAATGCGGAAGTTTACTTAATGGAATTTATGGTAAGTGAAACTGAAGTAATGCGTAATTGAAATTTTTGCCATTTGCGCAAGCCAACAAAGAGACAGAGAATGTCATAAAGGGTTGAACATTAATTTAAACGACATTATTTGGCACGTTCCAGCATTACATAGAAATGAAGAGAAGAATGCGATTCCCCTATGGAATTCCAAAAATATAATTACCATCAAGGCTTTTGCTACTGCACACACCGCAATGCGTTGCGTTACGCCTAATAGCGCAAAAAAGTATTAGCGAGGGCAAGTGTCAAGTGTTAACGAACGGTGATTGATACATAACAAGCTCCAGAGACTTTGTGTTTTTGTGAGACAATGATGCTTATTATTATGAACTGGTGAGTGTATATTTATGTAGAATCTCACTTCGCCCATGATTCCTTTCGTGTATAATCCCTGTTATCATGAACAAGGCCATATAGTATATAATGTTATTCTGTTTTACCTTCACTGTGTGTCGTGTTGTGCAAAAACAACTTTGCTGAGCATATCCGCATCCTTCCTTTACCATCCTCATATTTTCCTCCTGTAACATTCTCTTCCAATTTTCTTATCTCTCACACTTCCATGGCCTGACGTGAACTTCAACTTCCAGGATGAATTCCTCTCTGTAGCTTCTGCTTCAGGTACATTGCGAGATGAACTTTTTTGCTTGTAGTATGACAGCAAAGTTGTTGGAAGTTGCCGGTGATTACATTAAGCTACTTAAGCTACACTATAATGATTGCATGCGAATTCGCAATTAGTATATCGTTTTAGAGAGATGCATGTGCCTAACAAACAAGTTTTTAACAAGACAAGTTGGCATTGCGCTTCTCGTCACTGTGTAAATTGTAGTTGGCCCTGAATGAAATGATCCATATTATTTTCCTAATTAATTACAATCGCAAAACGCCCGCCATTTAGAGCCAAACGCCAAATGTAATTGCGAAAAAAGGGTTGAGCACACGGCACACTATGAAGAACCGTGTGTGTGGGTGGGTGGGAAGTCATCCCACGTGTCGGAAGCATGAACATTTCGTTTTTATAGTGTTTTCCAACAAAAAAATCTTGTTTACTTAGCATTAGCATCCTGCTCAGCTTGACGTAGTTGAACAAACTACTGTTAAAGTAGAGAAACTTTCCTTCACTGACTTTTACGGGGAAAAGGACATGGAAATTACTGGAATTCCATTTGGTGCGTCATTGCCACCCCGCAGCTGACAATTAGTGGGTATTCTAATAAGCTGGCGAATTTTACACTCACCAGATACATCCTGCCCAACATCATCAAGAAACCATGATTTTGCTACTTTTTCACATCCACACACACAGCACAGGAAGAAACTTTATGCATGTAGGTCTACTTTCCCAGAAAAGAAACCTCTCTCCGCACTGTTAATAGTTTTGCATGTATGAAAATTACAATAAACGGCGAAGCGAACAGCCTGTAATGCAAATACCAGACCTATACAATGCATTCACGTTCATTACTTTCATCCCATTTTCCATTACCATATTATTCTATTCCTGTATCGTATCAGTTTTGCAGGTTTGTTCAGTCTTAATGAAAAACACTTAGGTGGCTTCCCGAAGCTCAGCTCAGCAATCATTAAAATGGGGAGATGCGCGAACGTGCCTCAGCTGCGGTGGGTCAGAATTACCCGATATTTTTTCAGGCTTTGTTATCCCAGCACACATACCCAAGAGCCACACATTTCACAAAACAAGAGAAAAATTAATGACTGAACGGATTGTGAAAGGGAACGCGCGTAGATGGAGGGGAAAGAGGCATGAAACTCACATAAAAAGGTTCATTCGTTCCATGCCATTCCGCAAAACTGAGAATCGCAAAGAATCCATCCATCCGTCAACATGGGCAAATGCATCAATACGTCTTAATCCAAACGAGACCCAAGTTTAACCTTCCAAGTTTTTTATGTTGGGGGATTTCATCTGCATTGGCATTGCCATATTACCCTATTTTTTGCAGCAGTGGCAGTAAAAGTAGCAGTTTTTCGCTACCTATTATATCATCATATATGAAAGCCGTAAAAGCATATTATTTTAGTCTAGGAAAAGAGCTAGAATTCTCTTGTGATGGGCAACGTGATGTGATACGCATGTAAAAAGCAATTCGTTATATTGATTCACATTTATCATTGTACCATTCAAGGTCATCTTACGACAGATATGTCTTTAACTGCGTTTATCACACTTTGGCCATCAAATTAAAAAGATATATCTTTCGAATGATACTGTCGCTTCACTATAAATAAAATTTAGCTAATCATCCGGTGGTGGTGGTCGGAAGACTAGTATTAATATGATGACATAGCGAATAATATCGTTCTTCGTTCTTCACGCCTCAGCTCACAACGAGAACGACAACGTCCTGGTTCCTTCTTGCGATGACAAGGATTTTGCTTTAAATCAAAACTGTAGCTGTACATTTATGTCCACAGTAAAAAAACGTTTCTTTCATTTTAATTAAATCAGGCAATAAGCAAAGCAGACAAAGCGCAATGAAAAAATACTTGACTGGTATTAGTTAGTGTTGTAAAAAGTTTATGTTTCAATTGACATTGGCAAATGCTGCGTGTCACACATTTAACCGTGCACACGCGACAACCCGCTATATAAAGTAACGAGCGAAAAAGAGAGACATTGGTGTCTGGCTCTCATGATCAGTGTCATGAATGATCCTATCTGAAATTAAACAGGTACATATAAAAACTTTTTTATTTGTTTATCTCGCCGCTTCTGCTTCATATCCACTTTAATACCTACACATACATACGCCTCCAAAGAGTAAAGTTATAATAGAAGGGCACTATATAAGCACTTGTGCTTGTAACTTGTAATTTGGTACGGAACACGGTGAAGTGAAGATTATGATATTGCAGTATTCAGCTGTCGCCTTTTTTGTGCTGTCGTAGCGCCTTGTCATTACTGTCAATGTTTAACTTTCTTGATGGGCTACACACCCAAAGGGTATAACTCTAAACAACACATTTTTTTGCACTTTTTCATGTTTTGTCTATAATAAACGTGGGAAATTGCACTTTGGCATAATACACAAGTCTCCTCATTGAGAAATTACTGTTAGCAATTTGCTAGGCACGTTAAAGTCATTTTTGTTTAGTGTTCCTGCTGATAGACAAACTTTTTTGTCGTTGTCTGCATTCACCATACCTTGTCAGAAGAGAAAGATCACATAACCATAGACGTTTTGCCTCGGTTTGTTTCCTCCATTAAACCAGAACACTGCATTATCATCAGCAATTTAAGAAGTAACACCTCGTGTCGGGAATTTGTTCCTTATTCCCCAGAAAACATGGTTAACTGCAGATGTTTTTGAACGTCAATTTTTGTGTACGTGAATCGCATGGCTGACGTACGTAGCGTAAAAAAACGTATAAACATGAGTCCTCGCATCAGACTTGGTGGATTATTATGAAATGTGATATGCATTCTACTACAAATAACACCTTCGGCCCTCCCTTCCAGAACTTTTTTTCTCGGGGAAAGCGCAAAGCTTAAATGTTTTATGAGTTTACCGTACTAATATATAACTCTGTTGGTGTTGGTGGCATGAATATCTACTTTTTTCTATTTCAATTATGCATTATATTTACACCATAGACAATGCAGCGGTACTCAAAAATACGCTCAGGCACAACCAAGCGAGTTAAAGTTAAGAAAAAATACGAACATGAACATACCGCAGGACTACAAACTACAGGCCATCCTTAGGATGTGAATGTGTGCAAAAAACCCACATTTTTCTGACATGATATGCTAGGAATGTACACATGTGTTATGCGAAAAATCAAAAATTGAAAGTATGTTTTCTGACTGAACTTTGCTGTTATTATAGCGAGCCCCGTCTCTTGCTCGCGTCGATGGTCTCTTCTCTCCTTTTCTGCAAAACTTCTTGGCAAGTTTTAGAAGCTTTCTGAACATGTTCTCGTTCTCTACTCCCTCCTCCTTGCTTGCGATATAGTTTGTTGCATACTTTGTAATTTAGGGATATAATACCTTATAGAAAAGTGAAAAAGAAGTTTGAGTCAACCGTAAGCAATTCAAGAGCGTCTTGTAAATGATCTTCATCTTTCGCCGTTGTAAGCCCTACATCTTACACTATTAGGCCAAGGAGCACCTTCGATTAGACTAGAGTGTGTCTCACATGAGGGAACATACAATATTACAAGAAAAGTTCAACTTTCGGATGGAGCCAACTAGACTCAAGAATGAGAATCAGGTTTTTAAGAAAGTCAAAAAGTGGTGTATGGGAGGGAAGACGCGTCAGGAAGCTGAAAGTACTCGTATAATAATATCACTTTCATCTTTATTCTCGTTTAGTCTCACGCTAACCTAAAGTAATGTCATAGCCATGCCAAGGAGAGAGGCAGCCGCCGAGGCAGGCCACGTTGATGAAAAGTGCCAGTGGTTTGTTGGCTACTGAAAACACTTATTTCTGGATATATCTGTCTGTATAGGAGCAAGTCATCTCTCTCTCTCTCTCTGAACATCGAATGAGCAACCGAAAGGTTTGCTCCGTCGCTCGAGTTGATTACATGAAGCAAGAAAATGCTTTTTCTGCAAGCGGTCCTCCACACGCCAAAATGTACGTGTGGTTGGTGGGCTTACATGACACGAAGTAATGTTGTGTATGTGTGTTTCATGGATCAGAAAAGAGATTTTTGAAAAATAAGAGCTTTCACGAGGAGAGCGAGAGTAGGAGCTCTCCCGAGCAAAACTTTTTGAATAAAAGGACGACCCATTATAAATATCACAGTTCGACCACATTAATGCATGCATGCATAAGACACGCAATGCACAAAATACATACAAAAACTACGCATATAATCATACCGTCATCGTCATCATCATCATCATCATCTCCACCGACCAATAAGGCTGACTCAAGCCGTGGCCGCGGCTTGGCACAATGAAATGAAGGCAAACTCTATATAACTTTATATATGNCATCTCCACCGACCAATAAGGCTGACTCAAGCCGTGGCCGCGGCTTAGCACAATGAAATGAAGGCAAACTCTATATAACTTTATATATGGAGCAACATTAACTGCAGCAGCAAAAAAACAGTAACAACCAACCATAATAGCACCCTTTTTCTCCTTTTAATATAAATAAAGAATTGAAAATTCTTCTTTCTACATTTTGTTCGAGAACAGAGAGGTGTCTACCCTTCTACACCGCATGCATAACCTACTATTTATAATACTGCACTATTTAAGTGCTTCACATGTGAGCGAGTTTTCACCGCGTCCTTCCCACTTTTACTATTGTTGTGTGCAACCCGTGAATATCATCTTGGAGCGTTGGTGTTGGTATATAGGAATGTGTGTGCATAATACTGCAATAGAAAACAGACAACGAACGAGAAACACAGAGGTGCCATTCGGCTATTATTTGTGTAGATATTTCCTCTCCAAGATATTTCCACTTTTCAAGCTCTGCTTTTCCCTTTATGTTCCAATGAACCACATTTCATACAATACAATGCATTAGCGTTGCAATGCACCCATAACATTTCTGCCATTTGACAGAGAGAGAAACACGGCGCGCACACAACAGGGATCTTAGCGAGCTTTCGGAATGTATTATTCTGGAATTCGCTTTATTCTCTCACTTTGAGTAAGGGCTTGAGAGAGGAAAACAATAAGAGAAAGGAAAGTGTATAAGCTGTTAACCCACGACGAGTCAAGGAGGCTCTAAGGAATATTATATGCTTTGCTGCAGTTTTTTTCTCACTTTAATATACACTTTGGTGCTCCCATCCCATCCCAGTTTTTGTATACCGAAGGGAAGAGCGAAAAGTTGAAACTGAGCTAAAGAGAAAGAGTATTGCATAGTAGACTTAACTCGTCATCATCAACATCGCCATTGTGTCCTGCTGCTCTCATAGCATTAATACTGGTTCTGCAATGCGGATTCCTTGCACTCTGTTCCTCACCGTTCAACCTATATCCTAGCATTTATGCCATGAGATTTTGTCCTCGAGAAAAAATCATACATTCTAATACTTACTCTCCACTTTTCTTGCATACTTACGTATTAAACCATAATATTTTTGCTACTCCCAATCATATCAAACTTACACCCTATCACACACAAACAGAAAGTGGTGGTGGTCCTCTCTTTGCGAAGAAAAAAACGGGAAGCAAAAGCTACAAGGAACCGAGAAGCCATCATACACTGTATATGGGACACCAAACACACGGGATTCCTTCAACGAACTCGGACTGAAATATTGGGATAGTTTCGGGATTCTCCAACTTCACCTTCTCTCTCGTTTTCCAAAGAGAACGTGTTATACGTCCCGTCCCATCGTCAGTCAGTGGTCGTATGTTGGAGAGCTGCGTGCTGTGTGTGAGCGATTGAGGAAGTTCGTCAGAGCGAGAGTGACTAAACAACAATAACACTAAACGAAAGAGGAAAAATAAACGTATAAAATTTTTGCTTGTTTTTCCATTACCATATTTTCAAGTACAATCATCCAGCCAAAAATAGAGCAAAAAGTTTTAACACTCCATTGCTTCCGCAAGCCTAGCCCTTCCACAAGGAAACTAGCTGTGCGGAATTGCCATTTTGCTCCTGGAGAAAAAAAAATCCATTTTTCTAGGAAACCCCACCAGACACTCTCACTTCCAGTTAGCTTGTGGCAACACATCCAGAAACGAGTTCGGAGCAGTATATACCCACATTATCCAGCACGGATACCATTGCTGCTGACTCTCTCATCCTATGCGTGGATAGCAAAGCAAAAATGTATACCTTTTCCAGCTGTCAGTAGCATCCCTTTCTCTTCTCCAGGCTGTGTTGTGATTATTTAAGTTTTTATTTACGTATTCGTATCTCATACATATATATTTTAAGTAGATCACCAGAGAGTTCCTATCTACATTTTTAAATCTTATATTTTGTCTCTATTTTAAAATACGAGTAGTGTTTATGTACATATATAATCAAATTTGTTACGATGAGATAGCTATAGCCTCAAGATACTAGATACATATTATATAGTTCCAGTTTATATCAATACAAATAAAATGCGTTGAAAACGATCAACCAAGCCACGGATAATAAAAATTGTTACATATAAGACATAAAATTGTACTTGTAGCTGTCAGCCAGTATTCATTCACGGTCAAGATAAAAAAATATACTGTAATTTTTACGAAATGAGAAGTGAGAGGACAAACCTTTATATACCTAAGTTTGACATTGTGATTTCTGCTCTGTGAACGATGGTGCTCACTTTACGGCTTAACTAGATGGAATTTAATGTATTCTGAATATTTAGTACCTAAAATATAAAGTTGTATCAAAGGGATTGTCGTAACTAGATTTATAGCCTTGTACACAACACACAAAGACTTTTGAAATGGAGTTGGGAAATCTTTTTGTTTTTTCGCAAAAAATTTCCTCCTGACATAAATTCAGCCATTAGTTTAAACTTTTACTGCAAATTGGAGTAGTTATTGGGATACGATCACATCGACGCCATCATATATTGTAACTGTATGCAATCATGCAATAGCTTTGATGTAGCCACACAACATTAAACATTGTCAAAAAAGTTGTCTGTCAGTGTCAGTACTAACTACACACTTCAAAACGTGAACGGCGGTCGGTTACAGAGTAGTTACAAAAAAGAAGGGATATTTCAGGTCAGGGTACACATAGATATTTTCTGCATTTGTAAAACTTGTACTGAAAAAAATAAGTCATTGGGTGTATTGTGCACAAGCAAAAGTACTACATAGACGCTTACCACTTTTTATGTATCAAGTACAGAGTCGTCGCCAGTCACAAAGGTATTGATTTGTAGTAGTTGCTGGATAAGTTAATAAGAGGAAAAGGGTATAACTTTTAAAAAAAGAATTTGTTTGGGAAAGGCTGTGTACACGTACTTCTAGTACAAAAGGACGGTGAAGCACGTTGTATGACACGAAAATACACAAGTTATCATCATAATACTTGAGCATAATGGTAATCTGCTTTGTTTGCTCATGAAATATTCAGGATACTTTTGTACACTCAAGGCTGAGAGGACTGGTGAAAAAGTGGAAAAAATTATTTCGGTACACACCACCTCTGCCGTATTTTGGTGTTAGCTGTCAGTAAGTGTTAAAGTCGAGTGAAAAAGTTTTGAGATTATTCTTGATATTCACTGAACAAACTTTTTCAGGGGGATTGTGCGTTGCGTGTGAGTAGCACTGTGTCAAATAAAATATTTTTCAATTGATTTTGATACAGTCAGCAAAAAGGTGTGTTGAAGCTATATCATCGCAAATCCCATAAATGAAAAACTGCATCACACAGGTCAATCTAGTTCTGGTGATATGACTGTTGGCCTTCCAGAGTAGAGTAAAATAGATAATCGCATCGCATCGCATCGCATGCTTCAAGTTCACTCTGTAATAGGAGTCGTACTCGTACACAAAGTGTGTAATCAGTCCATGTCCATAGATAGATGTATATATGTTAACTGAAATTATTGTTAAAGGTCACTGGCTGGCCTTTTAGATTTTTTGAGCGTTCAGATGAATATGTAAATTTAAGGAAAATCTTTGTTAAAAAGTAATCCAGCGAGCCATCATAGCATTCAATCTATTGTATAGTAGGTTACCTCAAGTGTGTGCCCAACGCAAAGACTTTTTTGCTCACTTTAAAGTTTTTTTATTAGCCATGCCATATGAATTTACATGATTTAGCAAAAAGTGTCTATTATAAAAGCGTCATTTATTACTATACGTACGTACCTCAAGTGTCGTCACAAAGATATATAGAGGGGAAAAGTGCTATATTGACGATTGTGTAACTTATTATGATGATACCCTAACTCACAATTAAGAGTTCTCGTAAACTATTAAGGTAAATGTAATGTGCTGCACTCATATTCATATACATCACTTTGAGTGCGCTTTGTTAAAAGCAGTTACCTATACACCAAATTATACATTTGTGAAGCGTGAATATTATAGCGCACCACAAATCTCTTTTTCTTGAACTGATCCTCATCCTGCTGACTGGTTACTGGGTGAAGCAAAACCATCTCAATTTTATACAAATTGGTGATTGATGCACAAAACGATACTTAAAGGATAAAAAGGGATAGAGATTCCTGCATTAGTATATAAAAAAAGTGTGTGGAGAGTTGAGTCAGCGCAGCGCGTGTTTGCTAGTAATCCTAATCATCATCATCTTTCCATTCGGCCATGTGAACATTGTGAACAAAGCTCTACGGAATGGAACATTGTATCTGCTAAAGATATCACATGTGTACAAGATTCTTCTCTCACTCTGTGTGCAAGTGCAAACTCAGCCAACGCAACGACTCATCATCAAACATTACTCTATCCCTCGTCGCTCACCAACCGGCTCACCCTTTTTTATGCAGATACAATGTGTACTTTGTTTTTTGCAAAAGAGTGAAGGAATAAGATATATTGAAGTGGTATATAATTTTGTGTACTTTTGCATGTTCATCAAAAGAGTAGTGAGTGACTAGTGATTTTTTGACTTTGCTCTCCTCTCTGTATTGTTATCATTATCACTGCTGTGCGCACATATACAATACAGGCCCATTGTGAAGTCCACGTTTGATTAATACAGTACATAAAGCGTATGATCATATGATTCCTTGTTTCAGTACCTTACATATTGCCTCAAGCTTTTTCACTGTTGCACACACTGATTCTGTCTGATTGTGTGAGCTAGTGTGGTTTGCTGTGCAACCGATACTCTTGAGGATATCATCGGTAGCACACTGGGATGTTACCTGTGATGTGAGTAGTGGTGGTTCGTTAATATATATGTATTGCTAACCTATCCATATCTTGTGATACCTGTAATGAAGTAACTAAACTACACACACAAGGGTTGTCTTCAGCAGCTCATTCTCAGTTTCAGTGGAACAACGAAACGAGAGAAGTGTGGTTGTGTGAGCGATATATATATATTATCTATCTGCTCATTTATTTATTGCACCAAAAGTAATTGACGTTTACTCAGCGAAAACAAAATATACGGATATATGTAATTGTAAGTAATACACAACTCAAGTGAGTCGCATCGCATCGTCTGCGCTGCGTCTTCAAGAGTTTGAAAAATTGTGAGATTTCCACAAAACTAAAACGGAAGGTTGTGATGATTTGTGAGAGAGAGGTAAAAGAAGAAGAGTCGTGATTTCACTTTATTCAACCTTGGCATAATATTATTAGCTGCTGCTGCTGCTGTTACTGCTGTGCTGTGTGTCTGTCTACTTTACTTACCTTTTCTCAAAATAGAGAACATTCAACAATAACAATAGGAAACGTGTAATACATACACCAATTCCTCCGCTGTGCTGCTGCTGCTCCTCTTCTTCAAATTCTATATATATTTCGAGTTAAAACCAAAGTCAAATCTTTGCATATTGCAAAGTGGTATTATATAGTTGTATTTTGTGGCGAGCGTGAATTGAGTTGAGTGTGCAATACCAGTGTGTGCACACGGAGTGGATTTTTTTATTTTATATTCTTGTCTCTCTCGTCACTCATCACCATTATTGGGCTCGAGGGGACCTCCTTGAACGGACTAAAAACGAGCAAGTTTAAGAACTTGGAGAACAGCCTTAGGCGGATCGTTATTAATCAGGTGCCTACCACAACAAGTCCTGCAATTATAGCGGACACAACAACATCTTCGTCTAATCGTAAGACACCTCCTCCTCCCTCATTTTTATCAACAAGTCCGACTCCGCCAGCACTCTTATCATCTATATCACCTAGCAAAACGGCAATCGGACGGGCTGCAAGTGCAGCCGCTTCATGTACTCATTGTAGCCGTCGTCATCACCGTCATCGTCAGAAAGTAATAATAATAATAATATATATAAAAATGTAAAAATATTCTCCCATTTTCAAAACAAGACTCTTTATTTTTTTGCCCATGCACACTCACACACACTTTTTTTTTTCTCTTCTGCATATACATATATATACAAAATCCACCATGTAAAAATGAAAAAAAGAAGTTATTATGGAGGTAATAGCCGTAATAGGTATAACTTGTTTTTTTTCTACAACATTTATCTGCAATCAGATTTGTTTTACAAGCTGAAATGAAATATACCTCTACGTGTAAAAGTTCATTTCCCCATTTGAAATAATAGTGTACATAGCCACCTCCTAGGTATATTTACCATGTTGCACACGTATTACTTAATTGGCAAGAAAAAAGTGCAGTATGCACAACAGTTTAGCTGATGTGAGACTTGTATTTATGATATCCGTCCGTACAACTCTCATATTGAATTGTTTTTTTAGCAAAGGTGGACTGAGAATTTTAGATTTTTGATAAGTACACATAATAACGTGTAAATATTTTTACTAGTACTTTTGCACGTTTCACTGGTTTTCTTTCTTTTTTTCCCCCTAATCAGCCTCAGTATATAACTTCCCTTTTGAAAATATTTTTTGAAATTAGAATCTCAAATATGTAGCAGTTTGTACAGTGTGTGCTAGGGTCGGAACATTATATTTTTTTAGTTGACTAAAAATTTCTAAAAAAGCTTGTTCTTATTTTGACTTTTTTAGACAGTAGAAATCTTCTACGGTACTGTCGGCACGATAATAATTTGATCCTGATGATGATGATGAACGTGTGGTTTTGAAAAAAAAACGGTTTGTTTATTCGTGGTGAGACTTTGACTTTGATGCGTCCTTCCTCCTTTCGTGAACTGAGTGAGTGGGTTGTCCTCATTCCAATAAAAAATTGCAACTGTAAGAGACAATGATGTTGATGAGGAAAGTGTGATCTGCAAAATATGAAACAGCTAAACTACACCACCTCCTTCCTACAAGAGATTTGACCATTGAACCTACCTCAAGAAAAAGATATATACCCTTGGTTGTATATAACAAGTAACATTCATAGCTTCTATAAAAACGCAGAAAACTAACAACATCCATCCATCCACTCACAGATAGCTACACAAACTCAACTTCCCCTTTGACTTCCTAAAGTAATTTGATATTAGTCTGAGAAGAGACGCTATCTTTGATCGACTGACTGATATTTCCAAGAAAACTGACAACATTGTTATAAATGCTCACAGTAAGCTAGCGAGGAACTTTATAGTTTACAGTATTTTCCCGACAAAATGTTATAGCATTCGCCCAAACATTTTTTGTAGAGTCCTTTCAAGGACCAAAAGTTTAATCAACCGAGGATAATTTCCTGTAGAGTGAGCCAGAGCCAGACAAATCTACTCAACAACTTGTCTCAAAGTCTTCTTTGTCTACATCCCAAAAGTTATAAACTCATCTTCCCGTCTCTCTTCTCTATACCACCACCGCTAAATGTTTGTCTCTTTTATTTGCTCGCTGTGCTGTGGCTGCAATTAAATACATATAGTATTACTATACTACCATTTTAACTACTACTACTACTACTACTACTACCGCTGTTGTATCTTCCACACTACCACACCGCAAGTTGATTGATTAACCTAAACAAGAACGTTAAAACGTTATATCAACAAAAGTGCGAGCAGAAAAGGCCATAGTATTTTAAAGCTACGTTGCTCTATAAATAGGATTAAATCATGAGCTCAAAACACCGTGAGTCTGACACAGTAAGTTGATCCATCATAATCCTTTATGTATATAAAAATGTACTTTTAATTTTTTCTCACATTTTCACTTTTTCTCTTTTATTGCTAATTTATTCATAATAATAAAGATTTTGCTTGTAAAGAAACTCTTCTTTTTTATTACAAATGCGAGTAAAAAGTTTGGGAGCAAGCAAATATAATTAAATGAGCTGAAGCAGTTCCAATGTTGAAAGTAAACATCTGCAAACGATGCTATTTTTATTGTTCTAAAAGATTCAAGTCGTTTGGCAAACGGAAAAAATGTAATTTTGGACAGCAAATGTGCCAGTACATATAACATAACCTGCGCAGCATGATATATAAAGTGTGATGATGAAGCATTTTTTTGTTTAGTCTTCACAAATATATAAAAGAAATGTAAATGAATTAACAACCAAGTGCTATTGCTTCTCGCTGAGAGTGCAAAGCAAAGATTTCCTAACATGTAATACGTACTAAAACGAACAGATAGCCTGAAAAATCGGTATGTATTTGATTTCACGTGTTATTTTATGGTTAATGTAACTGCATGATTGTGTTTGCCAAAAAAGAGAACCCATAAGCTGGAAGCCAAGCTAACAAAAAAAAATATATATGTATTTTCTAACCGTGCAAGTGAAATTGTGTGTACGCTGTGTACATATGTTAGTGCACAAAGTGCATATGAGGCATAAAATATATATTTTACAATTCGGCTTATTACACACTGTATCTATCTACATACTAGCATAAAAAAGCTGTGTTCTGGTAGTTAGAGAGTAGAAATATGTTTTTAGGGGGTGGATGGGAAGATGCATTCGCAGGAAAAAACTTACCTAGAAATATACAAGTGTGCTCGTTCTGTAGGGCTCAAGACGAAAAGTGGTTCACATGCATTAGGGAATTTTGGCAGTCGATTGCAGGTGAAAATGCCAAGAATTCAAAATCAATTTGGAAAATGAAAGGGGCTAATGGAGCATGGAGACTTTATTTGTGCTCCAGCCATATGCAAAGGGTTCTTATTACGAAGGTAATGTTGAAAGTTTTGACCTACCCAAGAACTTGTGGCGAAAACGTGAGTAATGTAATGTAGATCATTAGTACCATTTACAACATTATTTCCGAGCATGGAGCTACGTACTTCTTGTTTCAGAAGAAGTATGGAATACTATAATATATCTGGAAATAGGGAAAGAAAAGTTTGCAAATCGATGTGACAGTTCCGTCCAATGAAGGAGTATTGGACTCTGACACTGATACTATGCACTGCGTAGCAACACCAACGCAACATGTCTGTCTGTTAGCCTTTTGCAATATTTGTTTATTTTGGTTGTCTACTTTATTGTCAGTTTCATGACAGTCTGTCTGTGGTCAACAAAGAATGCTTGTCACAAACAAAGTGACGCAGAGGAAAGTAGACGAAGTTGTGGTGAAGTGTTGACAAAGTATTGGTAAATGTGAAGTAACATTTTTGTAATCATATCTGTAATTTACTTGTTGGGTTCGCTAAGGTCAAAGGTTCTTTAATCAATGGTGTGTAGGATTTCCTCAAATGGCTTCCAACGCTAATAATTGTCCGTCTGCGTCTGGAAAGATGAGTAGCCTGGGCACGGGCACTACTTCTGTTGCTGTCTCGATTAAACATAAAAGTTCATTAAAAATAGCATCGAAGGTGTGTTTGCCTTTGTTAAAAACGAATAATGTTCATTGTTCAACATGGAGAATCAGAATTTTTGCTTGCGTTGTTTATATGGCTTTCGTTGTTGTATTTGTACCTATATTTGTACGTAATGTGAATAATTAGGATTTATACCTCTGACGTGAATGAGATTTAAATGGTACTTTCCTTGTATAAAAATCAATAGGAAGGTAGCTGTGAAAGTTCGGATACAGGAGGCACCGGCCCTGTGGTCGTGGCGGCTGCCGCTCCCACACCGCCACAGCCACCACCCAGGGGAAGGGGTAAGAAACGGTCCCGCCGCTCAGACTGGGAGATCCTTGAAGGGCTAAAGGAGGGGCAAACTTATGATAGAGTTCCTAAGAAGTTCGAAGGATTTGTTTTGAAAAAGCGAAAATGGCCTCTGAAAGGGTACCACAAGGTGAATGAGTGAATGAGTTACTTTTGTTACTGATGGTTAGTGTTTCGTTCATGTACAAACTTGCCTGCTCAACCGTCCAAATGTTTTCTGTGTTTAGAGATACTTCATTCTGGAGAAGGGTGTTATAGTGTACGGGAAAAGTGGCTGGGACCTGGCCCGAGGAAAAGTGCATGGAACACTTGACGCCGGCTTGTCCGTAATAACCACGAAACCTCGTGATGGCCGTATTGATATTGATTCTGAAGACTGTATTTATCACCTGAAGGTATGAGGTCAATTGAGCAATTCCTATACACAAAATTATTAGTTTTATATGTCAGGGGAATTCTCTCCGAGAGAAAGGTAACTTGGGAAAATGGGACAGTCATTGAATGCATAAGCAAATCCTTTTTTATTTCTCCCAAACTCCAGATCAAACCGAAAGAGGTTTATATGGAATGGTTGGAGCAGCTAAAACAGCACAGACTCTACCGCCAGCACATTCTTTCCTTCAAGGAAATCTCCTCTCCGACAGAGGAGCTCCCTTCCCCAGTGTCCCCGAGCCGGGATGAGAAGGATGTCGACAAAGAGTTAAGCCTGGTGGAAAAGGATCTTTCTCACCTGCAGGGAATCTTGGATTCCATCCAACAAGTCCAATCCAAAAAAGACGATGACAATAAATTACGTGATTTTGTTGTGCTAGCAAAAGAAGGTTAGAAGGAAAAAATCTTTACCATTGCCTATGTGTAATGCATTAGGTACATGTTTTTTGTTTTTGGAGACGGTCCCAAAAGCGAAAAAGAAATTGCTGATTGATGCAAGCAACTTGAAGGTTAATGTATTCTATGATATTTGTTCGTTTTCCATGCAATTCGAACAAGCAGTTGTTGTCAGCTTACACCATGTTCGTGGTATGCTTCGAAACATGGGCAATAACATTTCGGCCATAAACCTCGAGGGTGGCACTGGGACTCTTCGACATGCACTAAATCAGGCATTGCAGCAGAATGCGGAGTTAAAGTCGCGGCTTGCAAGAATTCATAGGGAGGCTTCCATCGAACCCACTTTTAACATTCTTCCAAATAGTGATACGGTATGGTCAAAACAACGTATAACATGGACTTACTATTTACTGATAAGTACACAATATGTGTAACCAATAATGTGTTCCACAAATTGCCGCATGTTCGAGATACATTTACTCTCCCAATTTATGTACTGGTTGTTATGAACGAATGAGAGTTTGACATGTGATGACAAAAAACTGCGTTTTGTTTCCCGATTCCCCACCAGATTAAGTCATATAGCAGTTCCATGAGCAATTCGGAGTATTACGATGCAATGGAGACGAATCAAGGTGAAGACAGGACGAGCTCTGATGAGGAAAGCTTTTCGTCTGAAGGTGAAGGCGAAGCCGATTCTGTCAACAGCGAAAATTCTGAACATTCTAAAGTTGGTGCGTTACTTTGTATAAAACTTATAAGGAAATAAGAATCAAAGATGTTTTACTGTGTGTTCCATGTAATATTAAGTCTATACGTAAAAATACACGTGCACTGCGAGTCTTTACGCTTTCCCTTTCTTTTCCCTACGTTTTCTCCTGGGATCTCTTGTTTCTGGTCATAACATCTGAAAAACTGGTCACATGTCTTTATTTATCAATGCACCTTTCTTTCGTATCCCTTATGTGAAAGCATGTCCTATTATAGCGATCTGCTGTGGACTTTTGTGCTGCTTTTTATGTTTGTGTTACCCGTAGAGGAGTAATAGAACTCGTTTGTTTTAATTTGTCGCGTTTTCGCTTTTTATTTAGTTGACCTCGCAATAACAGTCACCAATTCAGAGTCAAGTAGTAGTAACGAAGGTGGTGACTTTCTAGAGCCCATCCGGGAGGGAAGACGAAGTCAGTTGCCCATGCCAGCTCCAAGTGGTAATGAAGTGCCTAGCTTGTGGGGCATCTTGAAGAAAAATATTGGGAAAGATTTATCCCGTATTTCTATGCCCGTCGCGTTGAATGAGCCTCTCGGAGTCCTGCAGAGAATGTGTGAAGAATTGGAGTATAGTGAATTGCTCGATGCAGCGTGTAAGGAAGGATATAAAATTAATTTATTTGGTCTAACACGATTTCCAGCCAGAGCCAGTATTATGCTCAGCGTTTACTCCATATCTATCATGCTTATTATGTTTTCACCAGGTAAAGAGACTGATCCTGTGGAGAGAATGGCTTTAATTGCAGCATTTGCTGTATCGGGCTACGCATCATCGTACTACAGAACACACAAACCATTTAATCCATTGCTTGGGGAAACTTTTGAATGCGTTAGGGAAGACAAAGGCTTCCGCTTTATGGCTGAGCAGGTGAGAAAATACTATACTAGATACCTAGACAGCGTTGTTACCAAATTCCAGGATATTCCTATTCCTGTAAGCTGTAATCTAACCGAACAAACGGAACTTGTTAGGTGTCACACCATCCGCCTGTCAGTGCTTGTCATGCAGAAGGACGTGGATGGTTGTTCTGGGGAGAAACTCAGTTGAAAACAAAGTTCTGGGGAAAGTCTATGGAAATACAGCCCAGCGGAGAAAATCATATTGTTTTCGCGAAGTTTGGAGAACACTATTCCTATGGGAAAGCCACAACCTGTGTGCATAATCTATTCTCTCCACCAAACAGATGGGTAGATCTGTACGGGGAAATTTCCATTAGCAGTAGTACCTTGACATGTAACCTTACTTTCCAAAAGGCAAGATTCGTTTTAGATCAAAGAGAAATATGTGATATCCTGTGGGATTAAAGTTATCAAAAGAATTTCAGAATGCTCACTGATCGTGGCGGCTTTACCCTTTACAGGCTTCTTATTGGTCAGCAAGAAAGCATGAGGTTTTTGGTACAATCGTCAGTAAGGATGGAACAACCTTGAAGAATTTGTATGGCCTATGGAATGAGGCATTTTACGTTGGACAGCCTCCCACCGCCAGATGCATATGGAGAATGGGTATGGCATAATACAAAAATTGTATTCCAAAATTCAAATGATGGAAATCCTTCCTTACTCATCATGATTCCTCTCGTATGGCCAGGTAATATGCCAGAGGAATATACAAAATATTACGGTTTCACTCGCTTTGCCATTGAACTGAATGAGATCACTCCAGGACTCAGAGAAAAGCTTATTCTAACTGATACAAGGTAATTAAATGAGCACAATGGGACCTTGAAATTTTTCACAAACAACACTTGCAAACAAATGTTGAAACGTTTCTTTTGCCAAAATAGATTCAGACCTGATCAAAGATTACTTGAAGAAGGCCAGCTAAGTGAGGCGGAAACTCTGAAACTTAGTCTGGAGCAGAAACAGAGAGAAAGGAGAAAGCAGTTAGAAGAACAAGGAATACCCCATAGCCCAGTTTGGTTTAAGTATGACACAGTTACCCTACTAATATTTAAACAATATATAATAGTAATCCCATTTGACGCGCTAAATGTAACTATTCTTCGAATGCAATTTACAGGAAAGGAAAAAATAATAACCGACAAGGAGTAGAACAATGGGAAGCTACAGGTAGCTATTGGGACAGTAGAAAAACCGGATTTAAAAATATGCCCATTGATGACATGTGGCAATAGTTACTGCATCAATATTATTAGTTGACTCAATAAATATTTAAGATAACTGAATCGGTCTGCGTCTGGCGTTTTAAAGAAAACCTGACATAATACACTACTGGAATTTAAAGACCTATATATATTATCCTACTACGATTACGTAAAAGTATATTACAAATATTTATATTACTATTGACTAGTTGATGTTTTAAAAAAAATGACGCACTGTGATTCCTTATTTGAAGTGCCTATAGATGAATAAAACATGACTTGGTTGGGCCTTGGTGTAAAATATCTTATTATGATGACTTGTGTTCCATTAAGGTTCATGCGGCGACAAGAGACAAGCATGAAACCAAACCAAATACCATCACTTCACTAGTGTGCAAAACCTAGATTTCATTTAATATGTATCACTATAAACAATGTCCACCACACCAAAATGACTTAATCCATAACATCGTAACATAACATAAGTTAACTATTAACTACACAAATCTGGAAGCGATAGATAAAACTTTGGTGTAATCCGCCCCTTTCGCAATCGTTTTTTCCTTCAATATCCGTCGTAGAGCCATTGGAATCGGTGCATTAATCCGGGTTCCTAGTGGCGTTCCATTGTCATCAATCAGTACTACGTTATTTGTGTCGTGACTTGGCATCCCATGCCTCTGACGTTGCACCACCCCAACAATAATGGCCTTCTTCATTTCACCCTTAACCGTGACTAGCACTTTATCGCCTACAAATAAAACCACAAAAATATATTTCCCATAAACACATATAACATGCCATGCCATAATTTGAAATTGGGAAACTAGGTATATAGTTATTTTTAATGTCTTTCTTTACCTACTGTTCCTTCTGCTCTCCTTCCGCTCTTTGCCTTCTTATAAACATGAATAATTTTTGGAGGCTTTCCTTCCGCCATTGCTTGTTTCCCGATTGCGGAGTTGTCCACGCACCGAACTCTGCTCTGCTTCTGAAGTTGCGAGTCCGCCGAACTCGTCTGAAAATTTCTAATTTGAGTTATTAAATTTGTTGAGGACGGAAGCCACGTGGTGGGTGATCCTTTACCCAGCAATCTGAAGGAGCTCATGGTCTGCAACCACAAAAGTAACATTTAACGTCAACTACACTAACATTCAACATTAGCTAATTTATTATTTATTGTTAAGCACACAAGATCAATAAATGTGTTCCAAATTTTCATGTGAACTATAAATATACTTACAAAATGCGCTAAAGAAGTCATTTTGGTTCTTTTTCCTCCACCCCAAAGGATTTATTACTCAAAATTAAAATTAACGTTGAACTTCTTTAACACCCTTTGCACCTGTTCTATTTCATTAACAACTAACAACATTAACTACAAACTAGCAATAATTTTAAAACTGAAAAGTGTCCATAAAAAATTTGTTTAGAAACGGCACATCTAGCCGAGATGCCAATACCATCAACACGGCATCAACAATATCTTCAGGAAGAAGTGTATTTACAAAACAGCAAAAGCCAAATATTATGCACATCGTAAAACGCGCTTCGGGAGAGCAGCTGATTACCACCCCTGAGCTCCGGCAAGATTCCTTTCTGTTTCTTAAATCTTCCATTTTTTTCACCTGAGCCCACTCCTCAAACATTGGTTTCCAACAGAATTTTTGCAAATTTCCAACCCGTCGTCGTCAGTCACACAGGAGATCTCAGTGGTGGTGAATAACTTGGAATTTAACGAATCAAATTTGTAATCAAAAACATAATAATAATGTATCTTTCCCGTATTGGATTCCGCTCTCCACTGGCTGGAGTTATCCGGAGGGGATATGCTGCTGCTGCCGGTAATGAAATGGCCTTCACATTTGCAGCACCTTATCAGGTAAAAAAGGGATTTAAAATATCAAGTTTTGAAAGTGATGAATTGTGGTTTGGGAGAATTACTATCAACTAAATTGAATGCAAATTTAATTTGCTAAAAATTGTGATTGTCCTGGGCAGGTTTATTACAACAAAGCAAATGTGAAGCAAGTGGATGTTCCATCATTTTCTGGTGCATTTGGTATTCTCCCTAATCACGTACCAACACTGGCTGTTTTGAAACCTGGCGTCCTCTCGGTAGTGGAAGCGGATAATTCTGTAAAGAAGTTTTTTGTGTCATCAGGATCCATTACTGTAAATGATGATTCCTCAGGTACACGAGTGTTTAAATGATTTAAAATTCGTCATAAACAGCAAAAAGCAATATTTGCAGCTCGTAATTCGACATGGGTTGGGAGGGAGTACCGAGTACCCGTACTCGTACAGGGAGTTGGGTTGGGGATGGGGCCGCCAACTTGGGGTTTATGGTTTTAGGTCTGCGGGCAATGGCATCATGCTATGGAAGCATTGTGTAATGTTTCTAAAATTGATTCCTATGTCATTTTATTAAATCTAGTTCAAATCCTTGCGGAAGAAGCAGTTCCATTAGATCACATTGACGTATCTGCTGCCCAGCAAGAGCTCTCTGCAGCACAACAGGAATTGTCGAGGGCATCTGGTGACAAAGAGAAGGCTGAAGCCCAGATTGCTGTAGAAGTTGCTGAAGCTTTAGTTGCTGCTGCGAAAGCGTAAATGTGTTTAAAATATATATAGTATGTAAAATTTAAGGAGAAATCCGATATTACATGTAAAACTGCGTGTGTTATAAAACGTATAAGGATGTACAATAGTCAAATATAGGCTGTATAATTTAAATCGATTAAATTCCAAATCTGTCAACTGTATTGTTTACTATTTTGGTCGTAATTAAATTTAATTATTAATTTAATTAAGATACACACGCTATAAGTACATTTTGAAACCCTCGTTTTATTCATCAGTCATTGTCATTTGTACATTGTGTGTTGTTGTTGTTCAGTTCAGATAGTGTGATCATGATCAATATCAATGATTAATCGATAATATATTATGGGTCATGGCTGTTGTTACGAGTAGATAGAAGAGCTACATAATTAAGTATTCAATAGCATAATTTATAGCATAAGGTTAAAATCAATACGTGGAGAAAATGAAGTGCGTAAATTGGAAATTCGTTTTTATTGGATGTGGAATTTTGGCCAAACGCATCCGCCGGTTGTCATCATGGATGTATATTAAGAATAAGGATAAGAAAATCATCAAATCAATGATTTTCTACCCGAGCCAAAGCATCTGCAATGCTGCATTTCCTTTGTTCCAAATATCCAAAATTCGTGATGATTTATGTCAACATGTGAAGCATGCTTTTTACTGGGAGGATGAAGTTTGCTTTTATTAAAGTTTTCCACAACGGCCCTACAGCATATTGAGCATGAATTTATCTTGACGACATGATTATGTTTACCAAAACACGGTAGCCAGGATGTCCGTACCTCAAACCACAATGCTCCCTTTAGCTAAAAGAGTTATTGATCGTCAGAGATGGACTAGCATGACCGGAGAAAGCTGAATACCAAAAATCCATAACATTCAGTATGATGACTACTGTACAGGCACAGGCATGAGGAAAATACTTACATTACATTATACATATAGTATGGTGTTATTGGTGTTTCACGTTACTGCTTTTCATTAATTTCATTCATACATTCCGAGCCATTCCTGTGAAGTGTGGGTTCACGCATAATTCTAAAAAAAATAATAATTTGATATTCGCCAATAATAATACACTAACACAAAATACTTTATTTTTCGTCACAAAAAATGGCCAACAAAGATTTGCAAAAGAAACAGTCAGAAGACATTGACGCTTTACTGGATCAGGTAGAGAAGAGGTTTTTTAAAAGTCCAGAGGCTAAGAAACTCTCTGAACTTCCAGCAAAAGACTGCGAATGTACGAAAAAGCAAACAACCAACTGGGACGAAGTTGACGAAATTCTTAAAGATTTTGTATTTGAGGATACGAATCCATTTGGAAAGCACAAAAACAACTCTTGGGTTCGTGCGGATGTGCAAACCTCACCACCGGAAGTAACATCATCGGGAGAAAGTTCAAAAGGGAAAAAAGGAAGAGACGTTTTTCTAAAATGTTTCTCACTTCTTCTTGCTGGAAGTTACGAGGAAATGGGGTGTTCTGAAGTTGGTCATGAAAGGTTTGCCAGGAATCTGAATATATTCTGAATGTCATTTCATTGTTTATCACGCTTCACTCACACAGTTTTATAAAATGTAACATGTAACCAACTTTTATTCTTTAATTGTTCTTTATATTATATGGCAGGCCGTGTGACAGACTGAAATGCTTGCGATGTGATTTCCAAGTCGTTTGCTTCGACAACTATGCTTGGGACTCAAGCACGGACTACTTATTTTTGCGAAATAATATGCCAGAATTTCAAAAACTGTTTGTGAAATTACAAAAGAAAAAAGGATATAGGGCATATGCTTGCCAGTGCCAGTATGTAAATGTAAATAAGATAACTTTTGTTGCAGCAAAGCCTGAAGTTAGATGGGTTTGTGGAACGCATAAAACGATGGGTTAACTAAAGGACTACAACAGCAAAGTGTCAGCATGCAGTGCAGTGCTGCAGTTTGCAGTGGACAATATTTGCAATTTGCAATGTACAAGTTTCACTTTTTAAGAAAATTCTAATACCTAACCGCACACACTTTGGCCATACTTTAACACAAAATGTGGATTTTCCGAATCAAATGGCTCAGTCAGACTGGAAAACTATAGACCAGGCAGGGAAGGGCACAGGACTGGATGACTGGATTAAGAATATGAATAGGATTGTGCATTATTTTTATTTTTTGACATTATTTTGGTGAAAGAAATATATCGAGAAATGTCAATGTCAGAGCACGAGGTAGTTCCGAATCCAAATCCCACCTATTCCATGTAGTGTATGAGGTCCTGCTTCGTGGTTATCAGTTATCATTGATTTAATGTGCAAGCCACAATGGAATTACTATTACTGTATGCGTACTATCACATAGAAATCGAAATCGAAGCCGTCCCAGAGGGATAAAAGTTGTGTGATTTGCCTTTTTTTGTGTAGTAGTGAGCAGGTATTGAATTAAAGTAATGTTCTGAAACATAACTGAAGAACTGAAGAAAGAAGAACGTGATCTGTTATAATGTCATGCGATATGCATATGCACTGGCAGAGAGTCCTTTTTAGGTTCTTCTTATAACCAATATAATTCATCGACCATAAATNTAATTCATCGATCATAAATAAATCAGTCGTATGCACCTGCATGCATTCATACCTAAATAACAAACGGACAACAAAGTGTGTTTACCTTTCATCATGATCTATTGTGCCTGCGTGCATTTCTTCATTTCGTCTGTCAACTAGTCTACTAAAATCATATGCATATATATTGATGGGACCAATGAAATTGACAATGTTTGTATCAGATACCAACATTTCATAAAATGTGCTTTGGTGTTTAGTTAACAAAAGCATTTTACATGTTACCTCGAAAGGAGTTTTTTTTTGTATTTCTTACATTTCAAATGCTCCAATTTCATTTTGTCAATCTTTATTTATTGGCTTTTTTACACCAAAATGGTCTACAACAATAACTGCTACGCCATGTCTCATTCACATCCCCTTCAATTTCAATTCAAGTGCAGCTCTTACCCCTCTAGCCTACATGTAAATTTACATGTAGATAAATCTAGGTTCCAAGATTTTTTATGCATGAAAATGCACTGTCCATTCTTGAGAATTGGACACCCCCAGTTTAAACAATGTGCTACTTTTGCATTCTACATTTTATTATTCAAGTATTAAACAAGACATGCTTCATATGGCTTTTATGTCTTGATTTCCACACAACGAGCAGAATCAAGGAATACCGAGACAATTTGTTACTTCACTTCATACTTCTTTCACAACTCCATATCCTTAGTATTTACATTTAAATGAGCAATTAGCATGACATGTTTTTCCTCCTTGACTGTAAGCACTTACCTATTTAATCCTATTCATAAAAATGATGCTCCACAAACAAGTGTACGTGCAATATGCAATGTGCAATGATGTGCATATAGTGCAGAAGAAACGTAAAAATGTACATACAAAAGTGCAAGGCAAACTGGAGCGGCAGCGGCATGCGGCACAACACTAACTCCATACTACCCATCATCATCATTCATCACAAACTCAATCCAAATTCCAAGACTATATGTACTTACAAAAGTAAAAAATGTGCATTTTGGCTGGCTGTGGTTTCTCAGTTTTGGATTTTGGAAGGATAATGTTATTATGGATGGCTATATGGAATGGATTACGTTACTTTAAATTGAGTGTGCCACAGTGCCACTCGGTCACATGTACTAACATGCACATGCGGTGCGGATATTATGGAATGGAATGGATTACGTTACTTTAAATTGAGTGTGCCACTCGGTCACATGTACTATTAACATGCACATGCGGTGCGGATACCATACCGATGCCAAATGCGACCGACACATACCATAATATTATCCGTTCTTCTGTAAGTACCTGTGTGATATCTGTATGCCATAGTGTTTGTAGCGCAGGCTTTTACTTTGTTCAACAAGGAGCCAATCATCAGCTCAATTTTGAAGGGAACACATTGCGAAGGAGAAGGAAAGAAAACGTTCTGTAAGAGCAGCCCGAATTTACTCATTCAGTGTCATAACACACAATCACAAGCAACAAGAAGACGCAGCATCATCACTCACATCACATCACATTTCACACATTCTCAGCACACATTACCTTACACTTACACACACATAACAGACAACAGAGTTTTGTTTATAAAAATAACCTCGCACACTTTTAACAGCTATATAGCGAAAGGGAGAATCGGAGAATGTTGTGGGCAAGGATAGTTACTACCAGTTTGATTGCCATTATTGATTTAAACATGAAACATTATATCAACAGAGAAAGCCCATTTATCGTGACTTGACACCTACCTGTTTCACCTTCTAAAGACAACTTCACCTTTTTTAAAATCATTTTGTGTTTTATTACTTGTTTGGAGCTTGTTGCATCCAGATCGCTTGTTGTTACACAAGTTCCCATTTATCCGAGAGAGAGGTATGCTCGCCTCTAGAGTTGACAGTTTGTGTGCTACGTTACTTCAGATTTGCTGTTGTTGTTGTTGTTGGCAGTTTGGCAGTTGAAGAGATTTGGTGTCGCTTTGAAAAGGTATTCCAGTATTGTTAAATTTAAATTGGAACTTTTTTTAGTTCACTCGTGCTGGCATACACATTGCATTTTTTCGTTGCATTGCATTGAACTACCTGTGGACTCCCCTTGTGGGGATCTGGGGAGTATTACTTGTTTTGTCACACTTCCCTTTTTGTGTCTTGTTGTGTCAAAGTTGGCACCCTGGTTCTGGTGCCACAGTTTTAACGGGTAACACTGGTTTAACTAACGGCTTTAGGTTTGTTGTTTACAGGTTACTTGTCGATAAGGTCATATAGGCTATTAGTCATGTCGTACTCGCCTAATGACAGTTCCCACGATGATGGGATTGGCAGATCATCATCAGGTTCTAATTCTTGCAGTGCAACAACAGACTCCAACCGTCGTGAGTCTGGAAAGAAAAAACTTGCCCGGAAGAAGATCAGTGTGAAGTATATCGAGGATGACGATAGTAGTTCTAGTAGTTCTGATTCGCGTTGTAGTTCCAGTTCCAGTAATTCCAGTGGGGATGAATACACACCAGGGCGCTCATTATTAGAAGATGGAGAACCGCTAATGAAGAGAACAAAGAAGTCAGATCAGGGAAAGAAGAAGAAAGTATATGTTCATGAATCAGAATCATCATCTGAGGAAGAGGAGGAGGAAGAGGATGAGGAGTACACGGTGGAAAAGATTGTGCGCATGGAGGTTGATAGGAATGGAAAGAAGTACTTTTTTATCAAATGGTTAAATTATGGCAGGTAGGTGTAATTAAGTATTAAGGAATGCATAGGATGGCGAATCACTACGAGTATACAATCTTTAATGCAAGATTTCAATCATTTACACTTTTCATATTCTTTACAGCGAGGATAACACGTGGGAGCCGGAAGAGAATTTGGTTGGCTGTCAAGATATTGTTGACGAGTACATGGAGGAGAGAAGACGGGAGGAAAAGAAAAAGACTACCAAGTGCGTTAGTAAAGCGCTAAAATACCATGACCAGAACCAGAGACCTCAGCAATCCAAACCCAGAAATGGTATAATTCAGAACAACAAAAATTGTCGCCGTAAAAATGGAAGTCAACAGCAGAAAATCGAAACAGCAATGAGAAGATCAGTTATGAAAGTTAAAGATATGCCGCAAAAATGTCCTTCTGAGTCATATGTTCCGGAATCTCCATCTAGTTCAGATAACCTCCAATCTCGATGTAGTTCAGGTGTTCCAAAGTCTCCCTCTAGTTCAGAAATTTCTCAGTCCAGTTCAGAAGCAGAAATGAAATGCGTAGAGGTACCGTTCGATTGCGCTTACATAGGGCAGCCATCAACTGTATTCTATTTCCGAGTTATTAGTGGGAAGAATAATGAACTAGAATATGTGTACATTGATGGCACAGAGACCCCGAAGGATTCTGATAAGGATGTGTACTATGTAAGCCACATTCAACTATCTCCCGCCTCACTTTGTATCATAAGATTTGATAAAGGAACAGTTTTTTCATACATATATTTCTTCATTTTCTAATTTTAGAGATGTGTTGTAACTGAAGATCTCACAGGAAAGCAACCCAAACTCATAGTCGGTGCAACTGAAAGCTTTGATGGCCACAAATTCTGCCTGGTTCAGTTTGAAGGACATAGCTATGTCGAAGTAATACCACCGGAAAATTTTTTCAAGTATTTTCCATCATTTAAGAAATTTTTTGAAATTCACTGCCCTCATTTATTTGTTTAATGTCTGTATGAGTAGTTTAAATTAAGCAAATAAAATAGGATAGACTGAATACATTATATAGGTAGTACATTAAAGTACTAGTGAGGAAATGTATGCTTTATGTAAGTTAGATTTTGTTTTTGTAGTGCAAGTATACTACCGTTACCGTTCTATTTTTGAAATTCACATAATATTACGCTGCTCAGTGAGTTAAAAGTCGATTATTAAGTATAAAATATTGAGGTCTTGCTTGCCTACAGGAAAATTTAAATTTCCCTACTTTTGTGAAAAAAATTTGTTTGATACTTTGTCCAGGTGTACTTACCGCATAGATAATTTGACCAATATTCTCAGTTAAATGTTCAGTATTTAGAATTAAGTCGCATTTTTATATTAATCTCTTTATTTCGTCGTTGATACTGTCGTCGTGATTCGTTCGTCCAGCGATAGTACAATTATGTTTGTTAAGTTGGAAATAAATAATTCATTCTCTTTATTTTTTAAGCGTACAAACTATAAACACCTGGTTTGCATAACCAACCATCATATAGTCAAAGACACTTTTCACAACAAGCATACTGTAGCCGTATGCATTTACGCAAAATTCTAGCCCTCCAATTGTCTTGGTTGTTCTAGTCAGTCTCAGGTAGCCTAAAAAATGTTTTTACCAAGCGCTTTTACTTTAGAAAAATCCTCGTACGTAACCATCCAATTCATACTTCATTTACTGATAAGAGTACTATTTCAATATCGCTAATCACTATTTAAACTACTTGGTTATCAATTGAGAAAAGCTGAGACGTGAAGAACAAAGCGTTTTGCTGCACATGCATTTCCAGAATATACAACAGTACTGATTGCTACATTCCTCATTGAAGACGTTGGGAACTAGGGTTATGGATTAGGATGCAGCAGGAGGTGTGTGTGTGTATATTGAGTATATCAGCACAATCAGCAGTTTCAGCAGTCCTAGTCCAATGAATCGTCATCATGTCATGTCTTATGTCGATTTACTGATTATTATTCCTTTCTCCACTACAAATCAAATCCTATTTACCTCAAAGATACACAACCCATGTCGTCGTGTGTATTTAAATCATCAATCGTTATATTACCTATATTGAACACTTCATCAAATCATTTCCTTTACAGGTCTACAGACGGGTAATGATAATGATAATGAATGAGGAATGACAATAGTGCACGCACAAAAAATCATCTTTGTTCTGAGCACACTGCCCCATATTTGTAGCGCATATATGTGTTTTCTTTCAGACTGAACGTAAACACAAATCACATATTACATTACATTGGATCCATATCCATAAACCGTGTGGCCTTGTGTCACAAGGCATGGATATGGACTGGACACACACGTTGTTGGGATTTGAGAATTGTGATTATTGTGATTTGTGATTCTGTGTTTTATATGGTGTGATGAGGATATATTATGTGGATTTTAAAACATAACACAGATTTACCTTTTCTGTTGTTTTCTGTATTGAGCCAAAGTAATAAGAGAAAACAGTGGGTTCATCATTCATGAATCAGAAACGCCTTTTGATTTTTAAGACACTACTAAATCGTAACATATTATTGGGCAAATGTCACAATTTTCCTTGGATATTACAAGACTCGAAGCATTTTAGCTGCAGCAGGATTATGGCCAACTCAAAGTGGGACTACGTTAAAAAATTTGAGATTGATGATACTCTGCTTCCAAATAGTTATGCGGTAGCAAGGATTGATGGGAGAGGTAAGTAAATTTAAAGATGTGAAGTTGGTTACATGCACCCTAAAATACCTATGATGCTTTGATTGAGATGAGAGTGATGAGATAGTAATACATGTAATATTGTGATTAAACACAGGGTTTCATAAACTTGCAAAGAAACATAACTGGACAAGACCAAACGATATCAGGGCATTGCAACTTATGAACAAGGCGGCCCGATGTGTGATGCAGGATTTTGAAGATGTGGTTTTGGGCTATGGACAAAGTGACGAGTATTCGTTTGTATTTAGACGGGAAGCTGAGGTAATGCATAGTTTTGGCAAAACGGTTTACCTTCAATGAAATAAAAGCTTGGGTGTGATTTATGGAACAAATTTTACAATTTTGCCAATTTTACATCTTGGTTTGTTGCAGGTTTTTCAAAGGAGATCTGCCAAGATTATAACAACATTGGTATCCAAGTTTTCGACTTCCTTCGTTTACTACTGGTCCACGTATTTTCCAGATGTTACGCTCCAGTATCCTCCCTCCTTTGATGGTAGAATGGTGCTTTATCCAACTGATCGTAATCTGAGAGATTACCTGTGCTGGCGACAGGCAGATTGTCACATAAACAACTTATATAATACCACATTTTGGGCATTGGTTTTGCAAGGGGGGATGACCAATAATGATGTAATGGAAACTTCATTATATTTGCTTTGCACTTTTTGCTACTATGTCCTGGTACTTTATGCAATAAAGAATGTAATGTGTGTATCCTTACGTTGTTATATCCTTAGGCACAGCAAAAACTATCTGGCACACTATCCGGTGACAAGAATGAAATTTTGTTTTCTCAATTTGGAATCAACTATAATAACGAACCTGAGATTTATAAAAAGGGGACTGTCTTCGTTCGAAAGCCACGGCCTAAAAGACTGCCCCGGAAAGCATACATAAAATCAAAGGAAAAAGAAACTCCTTGTGAAGGAAAGGGAACTACAAAAGATCAGGACGCGACTTTTGAAGATGACTGCATCATGGAATTATACTGTGATATTATTGGCGACAAATTCTGGAGTGAGCATCCACATTTGCTAGGAATAATTAATAATACTGATGTTGGTAGAATAACTAATTCCTCTGAAAGTGCTGTTTAAAATCAGATTGAGATTATATAGAAAATATGCAATATGCGGAAATTGAAATATAAAGTTTTTTGATCTTTCTAAATGTAGTATAGAACAATGCCATTGCATAAAGCTTAGGTTGTTTCGGCATAGGTATTATGTACATTTACATATTGTTGTTACATCTTGTATGCAAGTAGCTCATTGTGGAGTTCTGATTGTGACGGGATGTGAGCTGACCACTGAAGACTTCCATACCCATACGATCTTGATTTTATAAATGTCAAGTTTGCGTCGCATCATCTCTTCTGCATTTTTTTTTCTTTCGCATTTTTCTGCTTCGACCCGTGGATTTAAGAGTAATTCTCCATAATATAATATCTACCATTTGTATGTAATTTGTACTCCTATTTTTTGTACAATATTTCTACAGACTTTTAGTTAGTCTCCTTATTAGCTGTTTTTGGATTCCTGACATTAATATCCGCTAGTATTCCATCCCGTCCTGACAATAAGTAGTACCCGATGCCCCAACGTTCTCTTTCAAAGTAGTAATGCTTCAAAACGGAGTCGGGTGAGAAATGAGAAGAGGACTACTCGATGATGATGATGCTTTACACTTGGAAAAATAGAACCAGAACCTTTCTTTACTTTACACGTAATGTAATACATAATGGACTGCACAAACAGTTCTATATCCTGTGTCGTTCGTATAGCAATATTATATTCTTTAAATTACTATATACTGCATACACATATCAGCATTCAGCATCATATCATGAACGTGGTCGTCTGTAGTAGTCTCTGTGTTCTTCTGTTGTATCCCACATCCACATCTTTTCGTTGTTGGAGTCATTGGAGAATGCGTTTCCCGGATGGGCCCGGCTGTGGTGGTGGTGAGCTGGTGAGGAAATTCTATTGAGATTTGGAAGTTTGGGAGTAGTACCACCGTAGCGTAGTAGTAGTAGTAACAGTAAGTAGTACTACTACTTACTACTCGTTCGTAAGTGTAGTAATTACATTGCGCATTGTGCTGAGTTGAGTTGAGTAATACTACCAGAATAATATGTATTGTTATTGAATGGATATAAATGATACCAATGCAATGCATGCTGATGCTGTTATATAGTTACTTACTCATCCCTCATCCTTTTGCGCTTGTATACTGAAAATACGTATATATACATACATACAGAAATGATACGGAGGAGTACAGAGAATCGGGACAAGAAGAGATATCTAAATCTGGCCAAAAACCTCCTGCATTGAAGATTCTCTAAATTCAGGAACCCATATTCCATGTCCACCCATATACTAATACATATACCATACCCACACAACATGTAACATCCACAATATTCCACAATACTTTTTACCAGCAAACCAAACCTACCAAACCCTTCTGGTGAGCTCACACAACAGCTCAGCTCCAAAAGTACAAGTAGAAATGTCACATTCACGTCAAGTGCTTTAGCCGAGAGAGTCTGTATACACACAAAACGCGACTCATTCACAAATCCCTATATGCTTTTATAAATGTCTCATCATCCCGATCTCTGCTGCCTCTATATTTTAAGTGAACAAGTACAATAGATATTTATATATTCCTTATTCCTTCTCTTGTGTGTGTACCTTACCTACTCCATCCGTTTCGGATGAAAAGTTTTGCAATTTTTACAATATTTTTCCTTATTTATCCTTTGACGGTACGGACCGGAAACTTTTTTATCAAATTTTAATTAACAGTGGAACATGACATGGCATATATTTAATGAAAACTGTATATTTTATAAATTGTGCTTTTAGCTCTGAGAATTTGGTTTCGTTCGTGTTTGTGTAGTGTAGTGTAGAGAGGTGGTGGTGGTGGGTGACAGGAGAGAGCAAAATCTGAAGATTCCGGCTTTTCCGGGATTTTTCCAGCAGGAGCATCGTTCCGGTTTCTGGCAGAAACTTTGAGGGAATCAATTCTTGTATATAGAGTCTTTCTGGAGTAAAGGTGCGGAAGATTTTTCTTTCTTTTACGGGCACTATTATTACTACTACTACGCACGGCTACGGCACTACGAGTGTGTGAGATATTCCTTGCACTGCAGTGTTCATAAATTTATTAAAAAAGTTATGTGTAACGCTAGTGTACCGTAGTTTGGTACGTAAAGCTAAATTTTACTTTAATTTTAATCTAGTAGATCCAGAAACGCTGACCTTACCAAAACTAGCCTTACTGTCTACAACTAAAGATGGCTGGAAGACTACCAGCTTGTGTGATTGATGTGGGGACGGGGTAAAGACTTTTATAGTTTGTATAATAATTGTTATGTATACGAGATACCGACTTTTGTTGACCTGCTGTTTCATTTTTTAAATTCCTTTTATAGGTACACAAAACTGGGTTTTGCTGGAAACAAGGAACCGCAGTTTATATTCCCTTCCGCAATAGCAATCAAAGAGACTGCCAAGATTGGCGATCAAAATGCCAGAAGATTAACGAAAGGGGTGGAGGATTTGGATTTTTTCATTGGAGATGAAGCTTTTGAAAATCCAGGATATGCGGTTAAGGTGTGGTTAGAGATATAGTTAGCTAAATTAAAATTACTAACATGTTAAATTAAATACAAGGAATGATAGAATGCAATGATGGCTTGTTTATAGTACCCCGTCCGCCATGGGATTGTGGAAGATTGGGATTTAATGGAGAAATTTTTAGAACAATGTATCTTCAAGTACCTTAGAGCAGAACCGGAAGATCACTACTTTCTTCTTACAGAACCTCCACTTAACACACCGGAAAACAGGGAGTATACTGCTGGTATATACAGAAAAGCGTTTTAAATTTTATTTTAATGAATTCAACTCAAAGCCCTGTATTACATTGCGATTTCTAATTGTCTCTCAATAGAAATTATGTTTGAATCATTCAACGCTCCTGGGCTGTACATTGCTGTTCAAGCTGTTTTGGCATTAGCTGCATCTTGGGCGTCCAGACCGATGGAGGATAGAACACTTACAGGAATTGTAATCGATAGTGGTGATGGTGTTACCCATGTCATTCCAGTGGTAGGATTCTATTATATACGCATATAGCATTCACGCATGCTAATTTAAACATCTCGTGTAAACATTTTGTATGATTCATTTCGTTTAATAGGCTGAAGGATATGTGATTGGAAGTTGTATCAAGCACATTCCAATTGCTGGTCGAAATATAACTTACTTTATCCAATCGCTTCTCCGTGAAAGAGAAGTAGGAATTCCACCTGAACAGTCATTAGAAACTGCGAAAGCAATCAAAGAACGATTTTGCTACATTTGTCCAGACATTGCCAAAGAATTTGCAAAGTACGACACGGATCCAGCAAAATGGATTAAAAAGTTTGAAGGCGTGAATAGTGTCACCAAACAACCCTTTGCTGTTGATGTTGGCTATGAGAGGTTTTTGGGACCTGAAATATTT
>JAANSN010001186.1:9839-37299 GCA_036850665.1 Dicranocentrus wangi | reverse complement strand
GATTATCTGCAGAAATCTGTGATGGAAGTAAAGGCCTACTGAAATTCATTTCGCTCGCGCACTCTGATCCTGATGGGAAAATGATTGCATCCTTGGAGCCACACTTGTGTCCTACAGCCACCACTTTCAGTCGCTCTCACAAAAAGCAGTTCATTTCTTGGACGTGTTCTCAGGTACGAAAACCGAATCATCCAACAGATATCCTTCCATCCATCCATCCATCCATATATATTGCCAAAGAGAGAGAGGAACGAACGGAAGGAGTGAAAGGTGTAATCATCCCATTCCTTTTATACAACCAACCTGATGTGCTAAATCTCACAGATTGTTTGTTTCCCCTGAGGAAAAAAAGTGTTGTGTAAAAAGCACTTCATCAACCATCATCACATGTCTTTGCACTTGACTACTACTCTCGATTCCAGTTCCATTAAATTTATTTCACCCCCCCCCCTCCCTCCCTCCACCTCCATTTCAGACTTGACTGGATAAATTAGAAAAAAATTCCAATGCGACAAAAAAAAATGCTTAAAAATGCAGACGGGTCGAACGAAATGACGAGGTGTTGCGACGAAATTTTAGGAATGCATTAAATTGTTTTTCCAGGATCTCCTCACATTCACACTCGAAATGTCTTTTTATGCAGAGTCACGGAGAGCGCGAGACGCAAAAGGACGCTCAAATATCCAACGAGTGGAGTGGAGTGTGGAGTAGATGAATATTTTTTTCTTGTTTACAGTTTTTCCTCGTGTCCCACTTTCAAATTGAAGATACAAATTGGTGTGTGGTGTGTGGTACTATTATTATTACATGCAGTTGTTGACAAGATGACACGCAATAAGTTTATGACCATCTCTCTACTTTTACGTACTACTCACACCACCACTAACCCACCCCCACCCACCCTCACAACGCGACAACGACTGACTCATATATATATTGCGTGCTAATAATCCATCTTTGTCTTTTTTTTGCTATATTATTTAGCATGCAGCGCAGAATCCGGGGGTGATCTCCTTGAAACCTCAAATTTCTGATGTGATATTAGCGATTCAGCGCATGCAAAGGTATCTCCGGTGGGACAACGTGGCGATCACTAAATCCCGTTTTGGTGAGTTCACTGTCATGAACATGTCAGTCAAAAATACACACAAAAAACACAAGCTTATTGCATCATCATATCATATCATCACTCTCCTTGTTTACCCTCCAGACTTTTAGACGACATTCATCTCCCAGAGAAAAAAAAACAAAAAAAACATAACAAAATAAATATATACTTTTTACAAGCGCAGTTATGTCGCAGTACTGAAATTGAATTTTAATATGGATAATATAATACAGGACACACACGTGTGCCTTATGTAAATGTAAAGAAAAAAAAAGAAAACAGTAGCCATGATTTGTAAACACTATAGGTCCATTGTTTTTATGTCGCAGTACTGAAATTGAATTTTAATATGGATAATATAATACAGGACACACGACACGTGTGCCTTATGTAAATGTAAAGAAAAAGAAAAGAAAACAGTAGCCATGATTTGTACACACTATAGGTCCATTGTTTTCCCCCAAAAAAGCAAAACGATGGGATGCCCGATATTTTTGTACCTTCCAAAAAGGTAAATACCTATCTATTCCCGTACATCGTGAATCCCTAACTTTACGGTGTCATACGATATCTTGAGTAGGGACTTGATGATGATCAAGAATCTCAAAACGGAGCAAAGTCTCGCTTTTTTGATCAGGCTTCCCTTTCTTCCTCGCCTAACATGTGGTGGCATTATTATAAAAAAAAGTACTCTTTGAAATGTTTCATTTCGGCTAATTATCTTATCATCACATTGAATTTCACAGAGTAGAATTTCGTACAACGCGTCGTCGTACTGCTTTTTTTGTTAACAATGTACAAAAACCTGCCGAGGACAAGGAAGGTCGTCGTCGTCGGTGATGTGATGGTAGTTTCCCTCCAATTATTTTATGTTCACTCCGTACTACTGTAATATAATCCCAGTTGAATGCAAAGTCAGGGTCTCATCCTCATCATCCCATCTACAGCCTCCCTCCCGCTTTGAAGCGACGACGACGAGAGAGAGAGGAATCTTTCCCTCATTCCCTCGTTGTTGAAAGGGAACACGATGATGAAAAAGCAATACGAGCCGGCTTTAACTCGTTATTTAAATCTTCTCTTCATTTTCTATAAATAAAAGTTTTTTTGTCTCGACAAAGGGAAACTGTCCATGAGAGCGGAAATGAGGGTATTGCATGTATTGTGTCATTGTGTGTGATCTCGCCTCAGTTTTATTCTCCTCATGTTTCTTCTCCGTAAAAGTCCGTATACCAGCAGAAGAGAAGAGATGCACTTATGGCTACTCCATTCCAGTCACTCAATAAAATATACTCCCCGGTATATAAATATATTCATTGTCCTAACCGTTATAGCTAGGCTCCATATTAACTCCAACTTCTCCAGTGATTAGCTCAGCATCTTTGTTCAAACAAGATGAGATTAGCTGGCGGGATGGATTGGAGTTTTGCGCAGTCACACAGGCCACTCTACTCTACACACACAAATCCGTATATTACACGACACGGGGAAAAGAGATTGGCAGTTGGATTGTTATCTAGTAAAAACCCTGATGATGAGGATGCTGATGTTGATTTGTAATGCAGATAAAAGCCGATTCTGTGACGATGTCGGAGCTTATTTACAGCAAGAGACGACGAGGGATCGAAAGAACAAGTCTGTGATTGTTCTGGGGAATTATGAGGATCTGGAGCATCACTTGTTCTCCTCCATCACGCATAACTTGGATGGTAAGCCTGTAGTAATACATAATAATAGTAAGTAAAAGTAAAAGGCAGGCTCTGCAATATCATGTGTCAGCTTTTACCGGAGGGCTTTCCTCAAAAACGTAATAGCGTGTAGCGTGCGCTGAGAGGGAGGGGGATCGCTTTGTAAGTTTACCCAAAAGTAAAAAGGTCTTCTTATGCGTCTTTCAAGCGAGAGAAAGAGAGAGAGAGAGAGAAAACGAACAATTTAGACTGTGAAGCAGAAGGAAGTACATATAGTAATAGTGGCTGATTTTGAGTGAGTGTCTTCATTTTGAGGGGAAAAGGATATTATTTTGGTAAAAGTAATAGTAGTTACCTACTTGCATACATATAGCAGCCTTCCCTTGCCTTCCCGCAAGCCACCTTGTTTAAGTGCCCTACATACCGTGACCGTAGACCATTGATGACATCCTGTCTCGCTTCTTCTTCCACACACAGCAAGCAACGCATGCAGCATTCCTGCTTCCACTTGTTATTCCAATCCAGACAATGGGGAAGGAAGATGGGAGATAAGTTGAAAAATCCGTATGCTGGCTGACTCATCAAACACACAAGGCAAAAGCCTGCCTGCCTGCCTCCTATACATTCTTACTGACTACTTCCTCGTAATTTTTAAAAACCAAACTTCCGTCCTTATAAACTGACGACGAACGAGTGAGTGCCTTTTCCCCGCCAGAGTTCCATATATATAGAATGCGTCCTATATTTATATGCTCTTTCATTATCATTTTTGCAGACAGCTTGTACCCTTCCCAAGCAGCAGTTTTGAGCAGTGCATTGCATTGCTCACAAAAAAATCCTTTGTATTGTTGTATTGAGTTTCGTGTGGAAGTGGCCAATTTACTGGTATGAACTTTACAGGGTGGAATGTCTGACGGAATGGAGAAGTCCTGTCATTCCATTAAGAAAAAAGAGAAAAACTTTTTTTTTTAGTTTTTTTTGTTCAAGTCTCTTGTTTTGTTTGGTAGTATGAAAGTATGAATAGAAGGAACATTCTTTTTTCTCAGGAACACTACCTAAAGTGTACTAAGGGGAAAACTAGGGAGCTAGTAGAGGCATTCTTGGTATTTTTTGAAACGTTGTTTTCGAGCCCATGTGAAGTTATGCTTATGGTGTGTTTTGTAACTGCAGACTCTGCTCGAGTTTTAAATCAAGATTGGGCAAAACACTGAAGATGCCTAGATGTAGTCATTAGTGCTTAACCTCAACGTCAACTTCAGCTTCACATACGAGCTCGCGATTTCCATTGAAAGAAGAGTCAAGAGATCTATTGAAATGATACCTTACCTCTGCTAAAATAAAATTGTAATCGTCGTCAAATATTGTTAATTAAATCAGCAAAGACAAAGCCACTTGCAAAGTGGTATGGTATGAACTATGGACAGCATGAAATCCCACTTGTTTCGAATAAATAGCATTACCGCAAACGAGGTACGCTATTCCAGTTTTGTTTGCTTCGGTTTAAAAAAAAAACAAGTTCAACACACATAACTTTAACATTTCTCAATTTGGATCCTGTTATAGGGTAAAAAAAAACTCCAGTAATTCTGGATTTTCCGAAAATCTCAAAATCAAATTCTATGAAGATCCTCTTTTCAGATTGTCTGTACGTACAAAATAAACATTTTTTGTTTTGGAATGCAAAAAAAATCATGCTATGCCTAGTTGAGTTCCACATGCAGCATACTGTATCCACCAATTCCAGCAAATAAAATAATGTGGGATTTCCTCGAAAGGGAAATTTATTTTTAAAAAACCGTTTTCTCTCTCGGTCTCTCTCTCTCTCTTGCTCCATCCTCCACGTGAAACCTCAATGCACACCCAGATAATTTTCTCATATTTGCATTTACAGCTCTGTTCCTCTGCATCTCGTACGACTACGGTTTCACGCATAATTTATCCCGCAAGACTGAACTACGAAGCTTGAGCGCGTCGTCCGCCAGAAAGATACAACTTGTCCTCTTACCAGAATGGCCACTTCCTGTAGAAATCTTTGCACCAGTGACACCGACACTTGCTCTCATGGCGAATTCCTACACCCGACAACCCACCACTTCCTCCTTTGATTTCGAGCCGAAAAACCGGGACCCAGTGGAAACTGCGAGTGTGCCCACGTACCCTCTCAAGCTCCTGGTAAGTCCACACACAAAAAAAGGAGAAAACGAAACGAAAATCCTGTGTATATCATGTCAATCCAGTGTATATATATCGCGTTGTGGTTTCATGCTGCAAAAGAGGAAAATTGTAAATTTTCCAGACCAGAGCAGAACCAGAGACCCTCGCGCCCCGCTCCATCCCGCCTTTGTATTATTCCCGTTCTCGGATAGCGAGTTCTTGATATCTTGGTTGTTTTATATATACATACTTTAATGCTTACATTAGCAAGGAAATAGGCTTCTTATGGGGAGTCGAGCTTAACTAAGTGGCTTCCTCTAAGAAAGAAAGAAGGAGAGAGAGAAAAAAAGAAGTTGTTTGCACCAATTGTCACAATGGGATTTACCATTCCTGAGCCTGTTTTCCCCCTTTCAGACAGATTATCATTTCTTACTGTCATTACATCCTATCTATTACTCTTCCTCGGGACACAAAATGCACTCTCCTATTTATTTTTTTTTCGCTACACAATATTACGCAACATAAATATAAAAGTCCCTGTTTTTGGATGTAGACGAAGGAACGGAGGAGAAAAAAGGGAGATAGTTGAAGAGGCGGCGGTGACGGCGGGCGAGTGGGAACGGTAACAAATGCTTTCAGCGGCTCTCTATCTTAATAGATTTCGCTTATAAATGGATTTTCAGTTTAACGACTCAGTTTCGGTAATTATTCACTATCTTTAGTGGAGTAAGTAACTGACAAACAAAAAGGGTCGTTACTTTTTTAGAGTGGACGGCTGAATGGCTTTTTTTATTGAACAAGGTTATGGTCAGTATTAACGCCGCCTACGGATCTTTCAATGAACCTAACACTACAGTTATAACAGATGGGTGTGTTGGAAGGATTGTCCGATGTTAGTAATGTGTAAATGTTACAAGTAATGTGTTATCAATGTTTTAAAACTTGAGTGATGATCTCAGTTAAACCTTAAGCCGAAATCGGGTTGTAATAATCCGAATACTAATCCACAAAAAAAAACTTTCCAACCTAACGAACCTTCATTTACAAGTCCATTTTAGCAGTATCCTAACAATATAGTTCTTTTGGAACGTAGGTAATTATATGGCTAGTCTGCGAGCTCTATAGATATATGACATATCTCATAATATACGAGCTTCAATCCTGTCAATCCTCTTCTTTTCCAAAAAAAACGAAGAGAATCATTCGATACGGGGGTGGTGGTATCAAAATACGTGATTTGAACTTCCAACTAAGTAACCCTGTGCATTGTATCAATGTTTCCATTAACTCTGTCCAATTTCTCTCTGCTTGAAGGAGACGCTGTTGGCTCAGATGATATTGAAAAGTGTAAAGCTGTCACTTGAGCGGGATCTGGCTGAAGTGGAAAACAGGGAGGCTACAACAACAACAGGCTCCTCGTCGAACTCGAACAACCCAATGTCATCATCCATTTCCACTGACTCTGGCGGCAGCAGCGGCAGCTCCAACTCGGCAGATTTGACGAATTCCCATGCTCAACCCTCTCACCATCCACATCAAGGGAAACAACCATCCTTGTTGAATGGGAAACTATCACCGGGAAGACCACTGGGAGGATCTGGGAATAATGCCGTGGCAGTCAGTTCTGAATACCAGTTCCTCTTCTCCATCCTACAATACGAGAAAGCACGGTAATCGCCAAAAAAATACATACGCTTTTTTTTAAAACTCCATCGTGTACTTGTCTGGAATGGCTGACGGGTGCTTGAGAGAGCCCATTTTTTTATTTTGTTGCGCTGCGATGCTATGCTGATAGAGAGCTTTTTTTGGTAAATATCCGTACGGCTTTTCTTTTTGTAAAGAATTCACAAAGTGAGATGACGTGTGTGTATGTTTGTGCATGTATTCAAAGCGAGAAACGACTTTCACCAGCCCAGCACACAACTTTATTTTTTTCCTCTTCGTTCATTCCTTCTTCCTCGACAAGAACTAAAAATGTGAATGAATAAATAACAAAAAGTCGGACTGTGTGCTCTTTCCATTGTTAATAAACGGGATCGTATAAAAAAACCTGACGACAGGGAATGGGGAAAACCGTTTTTGTTCAAGTTTAGAATGGTGGTGGTGGTGGTGGCCGTGTGCCGTGATGAAAACTGGAATCCAAAGAGATGGATTTTTTTTTCTCTTTCTCTCTCTCTCTCTCTTTTGGTATCTACTATGCAACCTCGATTCATTCAGAGAAGAGGCTGAACTGAATGTGAGGTAATAAGTTGAGAGAAGAGGAAAGAAACGGTGTGTTTTTTTGTTCTCCGTGTAACATACCTTTTCCCATCCAGTATTCATGAAATCATGCAGGAAATTCATTCGTGTAAGACGAAAATGCAGTGGGAATGGAGAGTACGTGATATTGCCCCAGATGCCTTTGCCTCTTGGTGCTTTTACATGGGAGCAGCAGCGGAAGAAAATATGCTGATTCACTCACAACATATTTGGAACCCGTTGTTTGTCCCGACTTTAGATTTAGTTGGTAAATACACACACACACACATATATATATAGACAAATGGAAGAGGAGGAGGTGGAGTGGAGTGGAGTGTGTGGAGGGGGGGAGGGAGCTGGGAAAAGTGCTGGAGATGGAAAGAGAGTTTCGATGTAAAGGGAATAATAATATAGGTAGAAAATGGAATGGAAAAGTGCATATGGGTGGAGGGTAAAGGCCCTTTTAAAGGTAGTTGTTTTGTGGAATATGGATGCCTGCGATGCGTCAACTATCATCGCCCCTCGCCCTTATACATATATATTCCTATCAAATTCTCTTAGTTTTTGAGATACTAGTTTGGGTGCACGGTGCAACCAAACCTATTTACTTTCTACTTCTTTTTTGTCTCTTTTTTAGTCTAGTTTACTTGTTTACATAAATGGCAGTGCTCTCCCACTTTTAGCAAAAAAAAACTTTCCTTTTTGTCTCTGAACTAGTTTGGGAATGTTGGGAAATTGGGAAAGTGGGATGCGGGATATGGGATATGCTGCTGTTTCATAGTGAGTTAAAAACAAGGGATATTATTTTTTTCCTACAAAGACATATTTTCCAGCCGTCCAGCCAAAAATTCCTATTGTGCCAATAATTTGGCTTGGATTGTGAGTCACGACGGGATTGTAATGCATCAAAAATGGGGGCATTACTTTATTTGGAAGAAAGAAATGCAGGTACAAATTTGGTACGAGTTTTGCCTAAATGGAAAGTTTTGAGGCGGCGGCGGTGGTGGTGGATTGTGGATGTAAGTATGTTAACATTGTTTGAAGGTATGAGATGAGGCTGTTAGCCAAGTTGTAATAATGGTTACCTACCACATATCCTCCCTGGAGCAGCAGATGCCTACATGTTTTAAACTAGATGGGAAGTCACCCCCAGAGGGAGAATATCATGTGTACGCTAATCCATATAATAATAATACGTTATACGCTCCGTTTCTTGAAACTTACGATTAGAACATATACCTAGCCAACACTTTATAAACTATGTAGTTTTGCAGATTTTTTTTACTAGTCACTTTTAATTCCGGAATATTCAGAAAACTTGGCTAAATTCTGAATAGGTACTAAACTAATCCTATGAATAATATATATTTCCAAAAATTTTGATCCATTAAAAACTTTTGTATATACCACCTCACTATTATTTAGCCCATATCCCCCCACCGGCATTTTATGCAGACAGATAGCCGGGGAAACTCTCTCTCTCTCTCTCTCTTTCTCTGTTTAGAGGCAAAGCTGACGAAGCTGGCACCACTGCGATAATATTACTCCTAGCAGCAGACAACTTTACTCATAAATATCACCTAGCCTCCGTTATCATGTCAAGGATCGCCAAGTTTCAGAGAGGATACATAGGTACATGCATGCATGCATGCATAGTATATAGGCACTCCAACTCCAAACACTTTACTCCATATTAGAGGCACAATGGATGGTATGGGAATGGGGATGAGGGGATATCCTCCGAATCATATCTTATGAATTGCACCTGAAGCACGAGTAATGGCTCTGAGTAGACAGCACTAACAATAAAGCTTGGGCTCGCGAAAGCTGAAATCTTTTGCAGGGAAAAAAAGTAAGCCACCATTTCCTTACAATGAAATGTCCCCTTGCTTTCTCCTCATTCCAAGAAGACGTAGAAAAACTTTTGCTACTGGAGGAATGGAAAGCGGGAAAGAGTAGTAGTCGTTCTTCTCGTACACCAACACTCTTGCCATTTCTCTCTCTCTCTCTCTCTCTCTTTTTACAACATTTTTAGAACAATTCACATTTTCTGATTTTCACTTCCGTCTCACTTTTTTTATTTGGAAAGTGCTGATGATGCCCTTGTAAATTGAGTGCGGGAGCGACCCAGTAGTACCTACCTATATATCTTCTCAGGCATCACACAGATCTATCACCACCATACCACCAGGGCTGGCTGTAATGAATGAGCTTCGTAGTAGCATTTTAGCCCGTTAACTACTATTTATATGCAGCCACCTCGTCGGATGGGAAAACCTCTCTTCAGCAGCCTTGCCCTAAAAGCGGGCAAATGAAGGTTTTAAGAGGTTTTTGTGTTATCTGGAGGGGTATTAATTTTGTCAAAAAATCCTCCTCCCATTTTTTATAGGTGGCACCCACTCTTCAACCTTGGGGCTAATGGGGAGAAGCACTTTACCAAAACCGGGTATGCGGACAAACCTCCACCCACCCCGGGTGTGAACTACGCTCCAGATGGAACGGGTAATAATGAAATATATTTACTTAAAAAAAATCTCAAAAGTTCATATAAAATAGTTAGTTGCATGTTTGGTTTAATTTACTATTATCCGCGGGTTCCCTCACCCACTGATTCGGTGAGGTGGTTTTCATTCACTCTCAAGTAGATTCGAATTTATAGGGAAAACACCGGATAAACTGAAGTTATTACACTGAAAGATTATTTTATTACTATTATTTACGTCAATAGCCGAATATATACCTATACGAGGCTTCCAGGTACATTTATTTGAAATGTGTGCAATAACCATTGATGATATGAAGAGGATTACTATACGAGTTTCACATTTGAAGTGAACAACAGTTTTTTTGTGCCTCCATCTTTGGAACCCATCTTCGTTCAATTCCTACCCAAATTGAGATTTTTCTACTCACTCGTCAGTAAACTGAGTTCAGTTATGTGTTATTATGCTTGATCCAGCACCCACTGAGACATCCTTGACGTATCCTTCCTGTCCAATCCCCTTTCCACTCAACTTCAACCTGTCTAGTTAGTTTGGGGTGGTAGTGGTGCTGCTCGTAGAAAAAGATAAATATTAAAGAGCACCTTTGTAATATATAAAATAAAAAGGCTGGAAATGACGCGCTCCAGCCATGGAGTCTTTCCATCCTGCCACACACTCACTGTTTCTGCCACCCCCGTTTATTGATGCATTGACCCGGTGGGTTTTTTTGGTAAAAGATCGGTAAATTTGCATATATTTGACTGTGATGCGGTGGTGGTGTGGTAGTGGTACGTAGCGTATGCATAGGTATATACACAGGAGGGAAAACGTGCGTTCTCCGTTCTTTTACCACAAAGAGCAAAAAGCACGCTCTGGCTCTGGGGAAGTGGGAAGATGGAGTGGAAGAAGAAAGAAAGGAGGAGAAAAAAAATGTGAGAAAGCTCTTCCCTATTTTTTAAAAGTGCTTTATAGCACCAAACCCAAAAAGCAAAAGAAGCAGACACGGCGGGCGCGACGGTGTGGTGTGTGTCATTGAAAACAAAAGCAGATCTTGTTATTATATAAACGACATAAAAGGCGTAATGTCACAAAATAGACAACCAGTCTCTCTCTACTTTCCAGCCATTTTCTCTGGTTTTGTGTTTTTCTGGTTAGTCTGGTCTCTTCTTCTACACACCGGAGCTGGATGGAGTAGTATAGTGGAGGAACTACATATATATGTGCGGATCGGCCAAATTGACAATGACAAAAGTGGATGGAAATTGAAACGGAAGAGCATTCCGATCAACTAGTCACAAGCCTTTTTTATTCGAACTGTGTGTGGTATGAAAAATTGATTTCAAGACACCCTCTTTTGCCACATCCTACTTTCCTTTCTATCTATGGGCTTCATCTCTGGACCACCTTCCTTGACTATATAACCCGGAATCCATAATATTCTACCCATATAGTTTTTCCGTCTCTTTCATTCTCAACTATATAATAACATCCCATATTCCACCTGCCTGCCTGCCTTCTCCCAAAAACCTGGAAACACTTATCCCTTCTTTTCTGACGTCATGATGACTGGAAAATTTCAATATGGCCAAGTCTCCGAATGAAAAAAAGAAATGCAGGAAATGTAGATGTGTATAGCGATAGCGAGCGAGACAAGGCGGTGGTGGAATTGCATTGTTTTTCTTCACATGAATACGAATTGTTATGCAAATGACTCGACAGAAAAAATGGTTTTTTTGTTGGTTTGGGGAGGAGCAGAAACGGAAAGTCGTAATATTTGGTGTGAAAAAAAAACAAGTACTTTTACAACTTGGAGTAGTATGTAGTATTTTTTTCCATTTTTTCACTTCATTTTATGGGAGATCGGGTTGATATATTTTGTTTTCGTAATAAAAAACCAGATGTATTCAAATATTCGTCCGTGGGGCATGTTTGATGTGGCAATTTTGTATATTCCCTCTGTTGCCTTTTGTCGCTCTCTCTCTCTGAACATGTTATATACGACGAGCCATTGTCTGCTCGTTTTTTTTCTTTCCATGTTTTCCAGAATCGAAAAGTGACTACCTGGTGACCTGGTTTAAAATAGTGCTGGGAATGTTGGTTATCGGGTTGGTCCTCCTTGGCACCGGCGTTATCATCATTTACCTCAGGTGAAGCAACTAATGGAACCAGCATTTTTACGAGAGGCACAGCCCAGCCCGTCTCGTGAAACATGATATTACTCTTGATAAAAAAGAAACCTTTTTATTTCCTCCCATTTGTTTTTTCGAAACAAATTTATTATTGTAGCCCGTTTTGTGTCGTGTTTTTTTTCTAGCAGAGCGAGAAGTCAGGGGATCTACAAGGATCGCAAGTTTTACTCGGCGAAGCAATGTCGGCGACTGTCCTTGCGCCACCGCGGACCTGGTCCATACAAAGTAATTTTGAAATCCAGTGATATCACTTACGAGACTGGGGCAACGCCAGAGAATCCTAGCAAAAGGGTAAGCTTACCTAAACTAACATAGGTGCCATGTGTGTTGTGCACTATGACATTTTTATGTTCCCTCTCTGTAACCTTTCCATTCGATTCTCCGTAACTCCGTAGTAGCTCAAGGATAAAAAGAGTAACTAATTGAGAATATTGATTAATGAGGGGAATGCTTTCTGAATTACAAAACATGAGGCGAAAGAAAGGAAAAAAATACACGGGGAAACAGACGTAGAAAATTATTATTATTACTCGATAAAGAAGAGAAGGGAAGGGAAGGGGATAGATAATTTGGATCCACACTCTCGACTCGATCGCTCTGTCTGTGTGTGTGGATGATGAAGATGATGCTCATGACGAGAGTTACATTTTCTTCTTATAATAATAAGATAACGCACACTCGAACAATATCGAAGATAATGATAACATTTTTTGGTGAATGAAATGTATGATGGTGATGATGATGATGATTTTTTTTCTCTCTCTCTTTTTGTCCGGACAGCCCTCAAAATCCCCGTTCATTGGCAACCTGAGTGCGTTTCAGAGGAGCTCACAAGAGAAGCCAGACTTGCTCAAAGGCTCGTTTGGTGGGAGTAGTGGAACCCTTCGAAAGCAATCTAGTGTAACCAACATAAAGAACGAAAGTGGAACTCTGACAGGAGCCACACTCGGGGATCGTACAGCTCGTTACAAAGTAAGCAAAAGCCGTGTATATATATATACATATGCATTCCATTCCTTCTTCTTCTCCTCCTCCTCCTCCCGTAATCCATACTCGACACTTTCCCCACTCTCCTTATTACTCCTCTGCTGCTGCTGCTGCTCTGCTTCCTTCTGTTGTGACTCATCCTCCGCCAAAATAAAGTTCTCTCGCAAAAAGCAAGCATGCATCCAGTGGAGGAAATCCAACTTTTCATTTGTATGCAAGAAACGTGTGCGGAGGGAACAAGAGGAAAAGGGAGGAAACGCTCCACAATGAGAGATGAGATGAGCATGAGGAGGGAGAGCGTGTGAGATGTTGAATAAGTTGCGTACACAAATACACAATCCATATATAGAGAAGAAGAAGAAGAGGAATATTCAGAGCACACACACACTCTCCACAAAACAAAGACACAGCTATCATTTTTTATATATTATGAAACTGGAGCAGGATGAGCATCAGCATCAGATCCAAGCTAAACGGTATATGTGTTACACGGGTGTAATATATATTGTAACAAATACAAAAAAGCCTCCATTATCTCCCAAAAATATATAGAAGGCAAAAAAAGAAGAGAAAACCATATTATCCAACTGAACTCAATAATATATTTTGGGGAATGGTGGCTGTGTAGAGAGAGAGAAAATGGGAATTATCCACAGAGAAAGGAAAGGAGAGTAAAGAGAGAGAGAGAAAAAGGACTTGGACTCTTTGGGACACACTCACACACACACACATTCCATATAAATATAACCACATTTTCTTCTTCTGGGTTTTACTTTTTCCCCGCTGCTGCTGCTCTTTTTATATGCATTTTCTTCGGGTTGCGCCCATCTTTTTAGTAGGCTACGTGTGCTAACTAGTTTCTCCATGCTGGAGCCATTTTCACCCTTTTGATATCAAATTTTGAAGAGCATGACATGAAAGTTCAAGCAGAGAGCAGATGGGGACAAAAAAGGACACATTTCCTTTTTTTTCTCTCTCTCTCTCTCTCTCTCTTCTAGTCTCTTCCTCCCTATTATTCTGCTGTCGGAGCACAATAATGTGACAGTTTAGGAGATTTGAGGGAGAAGAGTCGAGTCATCATCTCACTCTCTCCGCGCTTTCCTCATATAATAATAATACAACTCCTTCAACACTTACTTGCACTCACTGAAATGATGTGGTGGTGGTGGTCTGCTAACCGCTCTAATTTGACTTTTTTGTATTTGTTTCTTCTTTTTCACTTTTCGAAAGGTTTACTTTAAAAGGAGGACGGCGAGGGTGCATTTTTTAAACTGTAGAGTTTGGCACACACTTAAATGGGGATTTAATTGTTTAGGGATTCTTTTGTATTTTATACCTGCCTCTTTCATCATTATCCCATTCCCGTGTTGAATGTAATACTTCATGCATCCCATTTTGCCATGTGTGTTTGCCATAAAGCTTACAGAAATAATCCTCTTCCGCATCTACAACAGCATATACATATAAAATCGGACTAGGGATTCGGATTTTGTATGGCAAAAGGATCTACATTATTGGTTAAAGCTACCAGTTATTTTTTTTAGCTTCTAACTTTGTACTTGTTAGGAAAATATGAGGAGTGGGAAAGAGGGACTTTTTTTGGAATGAAATGATGAGAGAACGCGAATCCCAACTAGGCTCATCTTTTTGAGGGCTCTTTCATCATGGAAAAGCGAAAGAATGTGTGTGTGTTCTCTCTCTCTCTCTCTCCAGACCTATTACGAAATTTTATTTCCAGAGGAGAAAATCCACACAGTAATTTAGTTTTACGTTTTTCGTTCGAGAGAGAGAGATGCTCTCAAAAGCGAATTGTAAAACACACTAATTAAATACCGTATTTTGCTCTCAGTATATTTTTTTCTGCTGGCGCAGGCAAAAAACTTAACTTTTTTCTTAAGAAATGCGTACGGGAAAAAGCAGGGTTTCAAAAGTTGGAGAGGCACGTCGTACATATAAACAGTGTCTAGAATTACTTTTTCGCTTGCGTCAGGATTTTTCTTTCTTTCTTGTAAGAAAAATTCCTTTGTATTTGCATTTTCTTCTCTCTCTCTCTCTCTCTCCTTTTCCCATCATCCTGCTCGAGAGATGGAGAGAGGGAGGGAAAGAGAGGAAAAAAGTTACAAAAAAGTCTTGAAACTGCGGAACATCTGTACTCGTATCTGGAGAAGAAAAAGAAGAAGGAAACGTCAAGTTTTAGTCGTCGTCGGTAATCAGCTTATTATTAATTTAAAATTTGGAGTGCTCTGCTAACAGCGTGTTTCACGGAGGGTGACTATACAAAACTACACACAATAATGCCCACTTGATACGAGGAGATGAGGATCTTATTCGTCCTCCATTTCCCTCCTAATCCTATGCTATGCTACTACACGACAGTATCAGTAAATTCCGAGAAACTCTGTATAAGCCGTTTACTCTTGTCATCATCATGAAATCCGGCCCAAAAGGTGCTTTTTTCGGAGGGTAAATATGGTCGACAAATATATGACATCAGACATCACCATAAAGGAACAGAGTTTTACCTTAACTCTTTTGGCACTCCATAAGATTTTATGGCGTAATATTATTTGCTAGTCCAAGCAATTTTTTTTGGACGCGTCCTTGAGGACGACGAGAAGGAGGAAAATAACATATATATGATTTATGAAATTTTCTTCTCCTTGTTTTTACTACAATGTTTTTTTGCGTTTTCCACAGGGGGACATCGTGTTCGTCAAAAAAATTCACGGAGTTTCAGGCTCCTCGGAACCGTTTGAGGTGAAAATGAAGGCGATGCTTGTACTGGAAACGGTAAGTGTCCCATAAACACACAATCTCTGATTCGTCCTTCGTCCTTTTTTGGCAGCTCAAGCAGACTCGGCTTGTCGGCTTGGCTGTTTTTGTTGCGAAAGTTTCCCATTTTTGAGGACAATCTCTGGGCAATCCAGATAACGCTAAAAGGGATTGACGCCACAAAATTTTGTTTTTTTTCTGCATAAGTTAGAAGTAAAGGATAAGCTCAACGAGAGAGCTGGCGCGAGAGAAAAACTCTTGTTCTTTAACGTCTGAAAAAGGGAAAATTCCCCAGATAAAAATGTAACGGTTGATTGATAATGAAATCTTATTATTTTTTTCTCGGGAACAGCTTCATGGGCTGCGGCACGAGAATTTAGTGGCAATGCTCGGGTGCTTGGCGGACGAGAGGCCGTGTCTGGTTTGGGAGTACTGCAGCAGAGGCTCCCTTTACGACATCATCAAGCAGAGTGACATCAAGCTCGACTGGGCTTTTAAACTTTCTCTTTTAACGGACCTGGTTCGAGTAAGTGAATACAGTATACGTATATAAAAGTCCTCGCTACAGTTGGTCTTCAACTTTTATAGAGGTATACCTATAGGTAGTGTGTGGCTTTAGGTTAGTAGGTAGGTAGTATTGGCAAAGTTTGTTGGACAAACTTTCACTTTTCACTGTTCAATTTTGAAGAGCCCCCGACTTTCCAGTCGGGCCCAGGTTTTTTTTTTGTTCATAATTGTTGACGTTTGGTCTCTCCTCTCTCTCGCTCTCGTTTAAAGAGAAAAGGTCTTTGTTTAATCCATTTTATTCAAGAAGAGGAAGAAGCAAGAGGGGGAAAGCGAAAGCTTAAAAACGGGTCCGTAAAAGCCTGCCTGCTCCCTCGAACATCATATATTACTAAAGTCGGATGGCTAATGCAGTACGCTGGATTACCACTCCAGTTTCCGCCACTTGGGTTTTTGTCTAGAAGCCTCAGAAAAATGAATGATAGTACTTGAACCATTTTGGGATGCAAGTCTCTCCTCCACTTCCACTGCTCCACCACCACCACTCCAATGCTATGCTATTCTACTCCGACTCGAGGAGACTCCCTCCCGCTCCCCCTCAATACAGTGTAACTTTTTCCCATTGTTCCACCAGAGAAAAGGAGGTTGGCTGGGTTATGATGGAGATATGATATATATATACCGCCACCGCCTACCTTTTGTTCAGGGTTTAAGCTCCAGCTCCAGATCGAGGAGTGTAGTCCAGGAAAAGCCCTCGTTACCCACATTTTCATTCAGTGGGACTGCAACAATTCGGGTGGAATCTGAAGGAAAAGAAGAAGAAAAAAAAGTTGGGAGAGAAGAAAGTCGTCGGCAATGTTTGCAAACCGTCTTTTTTGGGGTAGAAGACGAGGGAAAAGAAACATGGCAAAAAAGAAAGAAGTTTACCCAATCCAGTTTCTCCGTCTTGATGGAATTTAGTTTTTTTTTCTTGGGAGCTAGGTCCTTTTTGAAAAAAGGCACACACTTTCCTCATTGAGCTTGGTTTAATAATTCGTTTTAAGTACACAAGGATTTATTGAAAGTTTGGGCAAAGGAGCAGCAGTTTTCGGGGTTTTTTTCGTTAAAAGCACTCACCACATAAATGTTACTTTTTTCCTGACTAAAACTCATACCGGAGGACGGACGTTCTCTGGGAAAGTGTTTCGAAATCATTTATACCACATTAGGGCAGAGTTTGTTGAGCAGGGAACCTTATAGATGATCGAGTTTCAATTCATTCACCCAGCCCATTTCGAGTTTTCGAGTACGCAAATATGAGTGGTGAGTACACGGAGCAACTTTTTCTGAGAAAATACGGCGAAAGTTTTTTTTTATTTCTTCTTCATGGAAAAGTAGTTGTGTGCTAGCTGGCGGCATCATTGGTTCGTTCGTGTATTATTTATGATGAAACAACATTTGGTTTCTTGGACAAAGAACAAAAAAGCCTCATAAAAATCCATTACATGAGGGGATTGGGGATATATGTGTCCTCCTCCAACTGAAACAATGGAGTCAATGAAACAAGGATTTTTTTTTGGCAAATTGTAAAACATCATTTAGGGGATCGGATCGGCTTCGGCAGAGCAAACAAGGTATTGATGATGGGATCCCCTCGAGCTTTGGAAATGCAAGGCTGAGATAGATAGCACTACTACTGCACGCTGTCGCTGTGGTGCATGGTGTGCTGTGGATGTGGATCATGACTTTGAGTACAAGTTGAGGCTTGCAATAATAATAATAATATATTGTAGGAGTGCTGTTTCGGGTTTCTGGGAATTTGGGGCTAATACGAAATAGATTTTGAGGAATATCATGGTAGAAATGGAATAGGAGCGATATGACAAGAGTATAATGTTATTGGCAGCTATGGCAGAGAGGACACATTCTGGGAAATGTGCAAAATGTTTATATAGAATATATAGAATTTTGAAATCGTTTAGTTTTGTTGGGTTTGAGAGTGAGGATCCAGGGGAATTGCTAGTTTTGTGCCTTGAACATGAACCCATATAGTAGGTATTATTCAAAATTATGCAAACGGTGAGGCACAACATGCTAGTCGTTCAAAATGTAAATTGCGTAATAACCGGCGGAACAGAAGTTTCATTTCACTCAATATTGTATGATCCCCCAGGGAATGCGGTATCTTCACTCCAACATGATACGCTGTCACGGCTTCCTCAACTCTCATAATTGCGTTATTGATGCCCGTTGGGTGTTGAAAATTACTGATTATGGAATACCGGCCCTGTACCAAACCCAGGGTATCCCGTTCCCATCAAAATCGCCGAAAGGTACAACAGTATGAAAATATAAATGTTTTCCCCCTTGCAATCATGCTTCTTCTAACGCTTGAAATAACAAAATTATTTAACACGTGCTCCCACACAAAAAAAAACCTAGAAAACGTTTTCACTTGTCTCATCCTCTCCACTCGACTCCTCCAACTTTCCTTGCTTCTCTGCACAAATCTCTATAAGTTTATGGCTTTTTATCCGCTATGCTTCGCTTGATGTGTGGTTTAGAGGGTTAGTGATCCTCCTGTAGCTCTTTTTTGCTGGTGCACTTGAGCGATTTACAAAAGTCGTAACTTTTTTTTCTTTCTCTCTCTCTCTCTTTCTGTCTCTGTCCGGATATATTTCTAGAGTTGTTGTGGACTGCACCTGAACTCCTCCGCGATGAGAATTTACGAAGACAAGGGACTCAAACTGGGGACGTATACAGCTTTGCTATCATCATGCAGGAAGTGTTGGTCAGGGGGGAACCCTATTGTATGCTTACACTCACTCCGGAAGGTAAACACAAAAGAGAAACACAAAAAAAACAAGTTGTTATTTTGTATTACTTTTTTTGTATCCGTATTATTCCAAGTCCGACCTGCTATACCAAGTCCATTCAGGTGTGGTGGACTCCACTGACTTGAAACAGATGAACTTTTTTTGACCTTCTTCTTCTCATTCTTTTTTTTTTTTTGGTTTTGTTCTTTATCACCTACGCTCCGGTTGGTTTTGGCTATTGTTATGCTGTGTGGAAAAGAGGAAAACAAATGCCATTTGTTTAGGGAAGCCACTAGGATTAACTTCCAAGGCCTTTAATACTTAGCTACTTTATGTCTCATTCTTTTGTTTGTTTTATTCTGTTTTATTCCATCTCCCATTTACGAGGGGAGGAGAAGGAGGTTATTTGAGGTATTCTTTTTTCCAACTTGGAAATGTGGGACTTCATTACAGAGTTATTTTACCAGGGTTAAAGCAGAAACAAAAAAATGTTATTGCGCTCAAAGTTTATGATGATACTTTTGGCTTGCATATACATACATTACATACTATTACGTACTTATACATATCAAAGTATAAGAATATGCTTCATTTATTTTCAACCCGTGTTTTCTTTAAGTTTGTTCAAAGTTTGGGATGGGACACATAATAATATAATGCAGTGCACTCCCCGTTGAAAAAGTTGTTGGTGGATGTCAATAAATCTTTTCTTTAACTTGCTGTGACCCTACCACTACCACGCGAAATGGCCCCGCTCTGTCACAGTCGTAGCGAGAAAATAATAAAAAAGAACATTTTCCAATTTATTTTTTTTATATTGTTGGGAAAAGCCGTTGTTAATTTGGAAGATTATTTGCAACACGTAGTTGTTGGGCTGAGATATTTTTTTCTGATTTATACCACATTGTCAAACGTAGCAAAGAAAACATCTAATATCTATGAACTGGTTACGTGTGAGAGGGAATAATAAGATGGGAATTGAAGTTAGTGAAAAATGAAAGAGAAATAAAGATATTTGCAAAGCCGCTATCAAAATGCTGTCTCACAGCACAGCTATCAAATACGGCCAAAATACTTTGATCCCTCTTTACTCATTCTGTTCCACGTTCTAAAAACAACCAAATGCCCAACAAAACCCAAGAAATGGAATGGAAACGGACTGACTGACGACTATTCCAACTGAAAAAACATTCTCCACTCTCTCTCTGATACAAAGGCGGCGGGGGCCCGCAAGGTAGCGTCATTTAATTAAAGCCATCACGCTAAGACCCCAATCCCACGTGGTGCTGCATACCGAGGTTGCATTATATTATTAATACTAAAGACATTAGGCATTTTGGGGTGGTTAGTGCTGTTAGGTGCTCAATGGGATCACTACTCTCGTTAGAACAGAGAAACACAATTCGAACGTAATAGTTTTAGGGAGCCAACCAATGCCACCTTTAATGAGCCTCTTTTCCGCTTTTCACACACGGGTGGTAAAAGTGTTATTACAAAAAAAAAAGTAAAAGGGAGATTGCTCCCGGTTCAGGCAGCTCCTTGGAATATTGTTTTTTATTATTATTATTTGTTTTGAAAGAAATCCTGGAGAAATTGAAACGACCACCGCCTCTCATTCGCCCATCTGTGAGCAAGGGTTCAGCACCTCCTGAGGCTGTTAACATCATGAGACAGTGTTGGGCGGAACTTCCGGACATGCGGCCAGATTTCATGGTGATCCATGACCTCTTCAAGACTCTGAATCACGGCAGGTTTGAACCAGTTTATAGTTTATATGAACCAGATGGAATATCACACACATTTCCTTTGCTTTATTATTACGTCACTAGCTCCCACCTTCGAACACTCAGCTTTTATAACTCGACCCACTCAAATGTGCTCTAATATCTGATTGAGAATTATATCACCGTGTTTGTAGAATTACGCTTTTGAGACTTGTAAATCTGACAAAACTTGAAACCCAAACTCGAGACGAGACGCTGTGCCTAAAACTGTACATTGCACGAAAATTGATATATAGAGATGATTATTATCATCTCGGGTTTGATGCTCATGTAATCGTGCTTCTCACAAAGTCACCAAAACTAATAAATATAGCGTTTACGCAAGTTTATTAGTACTCGCACATAATCAATTCGACTTTCTATGGATTTTCTTCGAGTACGAAAAGAGGTCTTACTATTAAAAGTAACTTTTTATCCTCGATTTTAAGCTAAGTGGCATAACGTTCAGAGTCGAATTAGAAAGAGTTTTTTATACTTCTATTTGAACATGATGTACTGCGAATGCTGAAATTTTGACATTTACGCATGCATAAATAACCTTAATTTTTTTCATTTTGTCAATCATTTCATTATATTTTTTACCCTATTTTCTACGGGATCATGTCAACTGTCTCATATTCCATCTAAATTGTCATAATGCGCATAAATGGCATTAAGGAAAACGGCAGTGATCTTGTGATCTACATTACGTCAACCGAGGAGTAAAAGCGTCTTATTTTTGTGAAGTTATTGCAAAACGTGCATTCTAGAGAACAACCAAAAAACGCAAACGGATTGAGTAAACTATATTACGTAATATTACATATCCTTGGGGTTGGGTTTTGTATTAAAGATCAGAGGAGAAAGTAGGGATCCTTTGGGGCGTGTGTGTGCTAGCTATTCAGTCTAGTCTGATCTGTTTTGAGTGAAAGCATATTATATACCTATCCAACCTAGTTATTATTTTCTCGGGGTTCCGATGGAATAAAAATCACGTCAAAAACAGTAAAACCAAAGTTGACATTTGAGACATCCTCCCTGCTCGCCGTCGTCGTGTTCATGTTCGTTGTCGTCGACGGAGGCACCCATCCCCCGGATTTCTAATAGAAATTTTCTATATATCCTCTAGGATAACGTCGCTCTCACTCGCTCTGAAAGGTTCATTTTTTAATGATTTCATCTCCCTTTCTTTTCGTGTACAACAACCACTGTTCTCCTCTCAGGATGTTGACGAGACGACGAGGGAGAATGAGTGGAAGCGGACGGAATCATCTATTGCCGTGTGCCGCCGTAATAATAAACTCTCTGGCTGGCGTCGTCTCCAGCCCTTATTACGTATGTACATATATATTAGGTAGGTAGGTAGAGATGCAAATTATCCGCTGGATTGCACGTCACCAAGAAGAAGAAGAAGAAGACTCTCTCCCTCCCTCCTTCCCCTCTCGGCGGCTCCTCTTGGAGGCATGACAGATGATCTAAAGTGCTAGCATCTGATATAGGAAATTGGATTAGAAAATTTCATCATACTCCTTCGGTCATGTGGTTCATGAAAGGATCCTGAGGGTGTATATATGACGCCTGGTTAGCGCACAAGAGACGACACGTCCTCCCGTCTTCTTCTTGTGACAAGGAATCTCATATTTGTAGTTTGTAATGGGATGAAAGAAGTGTTAGTACACCAAGTCGCGAGTCTGCCTGTTCAGTTTTTGCGGCTGTTTATACACTCCTCCACCACCTCCTCCCGATTATAGGTTTACAAACCTTGTTAAATATCGGATATAAGGAAAGTACCTGCTATCTACCAACCATATCCTCCCAAGTTGATGTGGTACCTAAAATCCCATCTCCGACCATTTTTTTTTCTTCTTCTTCTTTCTCTCTTATTTTTTTACCTCTGGTTTTGGTGTCAGTGTCAGCAGTCATGTAGATGAGGCAACTCGGTGAAGTGTAAAAAACAATATGGGAAAAAAAAATAATATAGAGCGTATGTATGCATACCACACAAGCTTGGTTTTTTCCCTCTTCTGCTGCCTATTCCTTCATATTATTATGCCTTTCACACGGCATGACTATGACCATGGCTCTGTGTGGTAGCTATAGGCTTTAATGAGAAAATTGTTGGGAAATTGCAGGAAAGCCAACATTGTCGACACAATGTTCCAGATGCTGGAAAAGTACAGTAATAACTTGGAAGAGCTAATTCGTGAGCGAACGGAACAGCTGGATTTGGAAAAAAAGAAGACTGAGCAGCTACTCAACCGCATGTTACCCAAGTGAGTGACCAACCATTAGGAAAATTAAATTGGAAGGGAAAAAAGGGAATGAATTTCTAAACTAATATTATCCCCGTGTGCACTAGCTAGTGTGCTATATATGCTATTCAACTCATGTCAGCCTTAACTCTGTGCACATAGTTATTTCTTTCCAAAACCTTCAAAAAAATAACTAAATGTATCCCACGCCTGCTTAAATTTTTTTCTTCCCTACACAGCACGGTCGCGGAAAAGTTAAAATTAGGCCTGCCCGTCGACCCTGAGGAGTTTTCTGAGGTGACCATATACTTTTCAGATATTGTCGGTTTCACCACCATCTCCGCGTACTCCACTCCTTTTGAAGTTGTCGACTTGCTAAACGACCTTTACACGTGTTTTGATGCTACAATCAACGACTACAACGTCTACAAGGTAAAAAGAAGAAAACACAATATAACAACAAGAACAACAACGAGGAACAAACAAGCCAAACTTTTGGTGGTTGGTTCCTGTAGATTCCACCTGAATGAATTTCCCCTCGTCCTCCTAATTCATTCTTGCCAACTTATTTGGCCGCAGCATTCCCTCCGCTAAGTGGCCTCGGTATTGAGCACAAAGTCTCATTTACTACAATGATTAAACATTGGCTTCTCTTCTCATGCTGGAGCTGCTGCTGCTTGGTTGGCGAAAGTGAATCTTTCTCGTTGTTGACAATACTCTGACTTTAATGAAATCTAGGTGGAGACAATCGGGGATGCCTACATGTGTGTTGGAGGGGCCCCCGTGTGGAGTCCAGACCATGCCGATCAAATAGCCACAATGGCATTAGACCTCCTTCATCAAAGTGGAAAGTTCCGAATCAGACACTTACCTTTCACTCCCTTGAGACTCCGGATTGGACTCCATACAGGTACAAAAAAAGAGATGGGCACTTTTTTTTTCTTGGAGGGTAGGTATTTATTTGCCCTCCAAAGTGGAATCACTATTATCATTATTTTTTCATGAAGCCACACTCTCTTTTTTCCCAGTGTCTTTAGTGCTCTTTTTTCGCTGGACGTGAATAACATGATAAAATATGAATGGACCCTTTTTGGCCCTCTCTATTTATTTTTCCATTTTTTCAGGAAGTTGCTGTGCTGGAGTGGTGGGTCTCACAATGCCCCGCTACTGTCTCTTTGGGGACACGGTGAATTCCGCATCTCGCATGGAATCCACAGGTTCGCATTTCACCACTATAGTCACTCTTCCTCTTCTTCTTCCTCCTCCTCCTCCCCATTCCCATCATTATTATTTCCCTTTTTTCCACTAATGCTCCCAAATGCACATTATAAAAAGGAGGCATAGGCAGGTTGTCTGATGAATAATTCATATGGCCTGTGTTTTCGTTTTCTTTTTTTTTCAATGTTGGAAAATATTTAGGAGCACCTTGGAGGATCCACATTTCCGCTGAAACGAAAGCCAAGCTTGACGAGGCCGGTGGATACATCACGGAGTACAGGTATGGATGGATTCTCTTTTTTTCTGTGGGTAATAGCTTAAAATCTAAGAAATGTACAAGTTTTTTTTCCTGTTTTTCCATTACAAAAGTTTATATATGTGGAGGATTTGGAGTTGGAGTGGTGAGGGGAAAACTACAAAAAAGAGTTTTCTTTGAGTTGGCAAATTTTTTTTATGAATTCCTTTTATCCCCGCGTGGGTAAAGCCGATGATGGCATGAATTTCATAAATAAAAATAAATAATGTGAGAATCACTTGCTGCTGCATTATACATAAAATATGAAACAAAATGATGTTTTTAGGGGCATCACGGAAATCAAAGGAAAAGGTCCAATGCACACGTACTGGTTATTGGGAAAGGAAGGATTTGACAAAGAGTTGCCTACTCCACCAGGACTGAGGTATGTATAGAGTTTCAAGAAGAAGAAAAATTTGTTTCCCATTATGTACTTTGTATGGTAGTATAGTAGTAGCATCACCTCATCATTTCTTGTTTCGCAACCAAGAAAGAAAAAAACAAAATCGTTTTCTGTTTTAAGAGTATTTTCCTCTCGTTTATTTCATTTGAGTGTTTCATGAGATTTTTGAGCCTTGAGTGACTCCTTTCTTCTTTTCCCATGCAATACGCGTCCATTGTGGTGGTGAATCCAATTTATACTCTGGGATTTTAGTGAATACCACGGGTAAGTTGAAATTCTATTCCTCTGCTCAAACAAAGTATAAAAAAAGTCATCATCCTGTTCATCATCATGTTCATATGTACTTTGCACACGTAGTCTACTGCTGTAGAGAGAGTGTGTGTATGTCATAGCTATAATATGTGTGTGTATATATATAGGTGGTTATTTGGCTAGTTGAAATGCTGATCGATATAATACCCATGTTTTCTTGGTTGTGTTTCATATATAAGACTGGATGAGAATTCGATAAAATACGGGAGAACAGGAATAATGCCTGGTTCAGAATCCAACTCTTCCAGCTCGCCCGAGAAAGTCGTCGTAGGTATCTCCAAAAAGCCAGTTGAAGCCGCAAATGCAAGTTCGACGGGAAACTCATCATGTTCCTCCACGAAGCAGCTTCTTGCTCCTCCAAAGGTTTCCTCGTCTTTTGGGATTATGTCTGGGGAAAGCATGAGATCGCTGTCTCCAGCAGAGCAGGCATGGCCCACTCACATAATATTATCTATCATGGACAACTAGAAAACTAGCCGAGATTTGTCTGTTTTTTTCTGTCTTTTTTTTCTTTTGGTCTCTGATGATGGACTATGATTTCTACACACTAAATTTATTTCGGTTTTCTTATTTTCTTCTTCTTATTTTTTTGAACAAATCCAGGTTGCTCATCAGTTGCTGAATGGTCGACCAACAACAAAAGGTCTTCGTCGCCAGCTAAGTTTGGATCACAAAGTTATGCCAGTAGTTTTGCGAGCCGCTCACAAGGCTACGGTGCGACGGGCGCCGTCACTAGAAGAAAATTTGGAGAATGCGGCTTCTCTCAATATCCCATTGGTCCCGTCAAACAGAGCGGATAGCCAGTCGAGTAGAAGTAGTATCCTCAAACACTCACCTTCTCCTTCCCCTAGAGTAGTAACTTTCGAGAAAAGTTCAGGGTCAGGGAAGGACGGCGGCGGCGGAGGGAGCGGAGATGCGGGTGGAAAAAGTAGTAGTGGTGGTGGTGGTGTTGGAGGCAGTAGTGATGAGGAGAGGCGAAGGAGGTCAGAGACGGTGGTGAAAGTTGAGACTATCAATAATAATCTATCCTCATCCATGTCGAAAAAGACGACTGAGCCGATTCCTTCCAGTAGAAAAAGTTTAGTTAGAAATGAGATAACTAATGCCCCTGTCACATCTTTTGACCCTTCTGAGAAATTTCATAATAGCATTATTACATCTCAACCAGTCTTGACTTCTGGGATGGGCAGTGGAGGTGGAGGTGGAGGGGGGAATGGCACGAGCTCTTCTTCTTGTGGCAACTACTCTAATAGCCAGCCAGCTGGACTGACTGGCGAGCTATCAGCATCAGCATCATCTTCCTCCTCTCAACCCTCCTTACAGTCTGTTAGTAGTAGTAGTAGTAGCAGTAGTACTGCAAAACCCAAAATCAATACTAATTTCGTACCGCTGGACTCCCAGCAGCCAAATTCATGTGTTAATACAACAATAAATAGTGGTAGTGTTGGTGGTGGTGGAAGCACCACCTCTCCAACTGCTTCCTCCGCTGCTCCCCTCCCAGTCGAGCTAATAGGGACGGGGACGACGAACAATGTGAGCACAGTTGTTGCTAATAATATTATTATCACTAGCTCCGACCCCAAACTTCGACTTAGCGCTAATCGAGCTGCGAAACTAGCAAAAGTATTGTCCGTGGTGGAGGAGAGTCCCAAGATGGAGAGAAAGTATGAAATTTCATCTCCCAATCCAGTGTAGTAACCTTATAGTTAGATCCCTCTCTGACTGTCGCCCCCCCTCGCCAAAAATGAGCTTACAAAAAAACAGGACTACTAACTACACACTACAACATAGAGAGAGAGAGAAAAAAAAAATGAAGCAAAAGCTCGTCTGCAATTAAAACCCCAACATACACACACACACACATACACACCTAATGAAAAATGATATATTATAGCTAGGTGGTCTGCTACTGCTAATAGGCTAAATTACTCACGAGAGGAGGAAATGGAAGGGTACCTGTTTGAGATTATCAAATGTATATTCATCGTCTCGTCGTATCACACAGTCTAGAGCTAATAGCTGCGATGCAAGGTGCAATCATGGTACATACGTATATAATTTGTTACAAAGGTGGTAGTGCAAAACTAATAACTAGTCATGTGTAACATGATGGAAATAACGTAGCTGAATGGACTATAAGACATATGTAAGACGTCTACATATAATGGCGTCATATATAAGACGTCTACATATAATGGCGTCATATATAAGACGTCTGCATATAATAGCGTCAGATATAAGGCGTCTATAATGGGAGTCTTATAAGACTCCCTTATACTGGGGATCTTATAAGGCGTCTATA
>JAANSN010001185.1:0-37302 GCA_036850665.1 Dicranocentrus wangi | reverse complement strand
CCAGAATCTAGTTTTTTCTTCTGTAGGTATAGCCTTTGCGTTTCGAAATGTTATTTTTGCTCCTGGGGGATGTCTTCCGTGAATCTAGATTTTGCTACATCAGTCAGTAGTAAGTAATGGGCTTCTACTTTCCTAAAACGACAACGGTTTTCGTATGATAGGAGTAGTTTTTGCAGCCCTTAGGACAAGTATATTTCTTTACTTGTCGTTGAGTAAGATCGTTTAAGAAATTCACATTTTTTTGCCTTCCTTATTATGTTGATGCGGTTATCATAAGCTTGACTTTCTTCCAATATCCTTGCAATATCCTTGTACTCACAACAATCAGTTTTATTACTTTTGGTTTCGTGATTATGGACGGTTTTTTGTCAACTTATTGCTCTATTTTATTTCTGCGGGGAGAAATAAACATGCGAATTGAATGTGCGACGTAACATTACAAATTGACATTGAACAAATGCTGACCATGACAACGTCAACTGCGACATGCATAATAGAGATAAAATTTGTAGTTTCTTTTCTTGCATACATTTCAAGGTTAGGTAATTATATGAAATTGAAAATATAAAATTTCCAGCGTTGAAAAGAACCAGAAAATTTGTCAACCCAATTGTATGAGACGTGTATATAATCGTTTTGGGTATGGCATTTTTCAACGTTCATACGAAATCTTGGAATAGCTGCTCGTCAGACAGTTTTTTATGCCCTTTTGATAATCCACAACAACAATAGTTTAAATTGTATGGGAAAATCAATAAAATCGTGCCCGTTGTCAACAATAGTTTTTCAGCTGCGGAAATCCCTACTAGGCAGAAATGCATCAGGCAGCAGTCACAACATTTACAAAATCCCACATTTTCATGTACTACTAAAGAGTGACTGAGTTTTTTGTGAGTGGCATGACAGTGTAAAGTTAATAAAAGCTGTTAATAACATGGTCGTCGTCGTCATCGCCTCATGGAGTGTCTCTTGTATTCACTTGGCTGCCTGTTTTTCTATGTATTTTCAGCATCCGCGAGACGCTAAACTCTGGCGAGAAAAAGCTTCTGAATAGCACTCCATCTCAAGTTGACAAGTCGTCTTCAACAAGCCAACAATCCCACCAGACACTTCTCACGTCATCAAGATGTTCTCAAAAGGCCAAATGTACTGTCGCTGCGACTGGGGGTGGTGGTGGTGGAGGGGTCGGGATAATCGGATCTGGGTCAGATGACAAGAACTCCCATTGCAACGACCATAACAACAGGTTGATCAAAGGCAAGGATTTGCTGAAGCCGGGAAACTCCAGCGTCGTTGGACCACAGCAGCGGCGAACCCTTAACCAGGTTCGGTCAAGCAAAAATCAGGATGCCAAAACGGCTAGAAAGCAGGTATGAAGGACGACAAAGTTCTAAAACTTTTTTATTATCGTTACCCATTCTTCCAACTTTTACTGCTGCACTTATTTGAACTTTGTTACTTTAAACGAAATCACATAAATCCCAAATTCCAGCCAGACAGTTGCGAAACGTAAAACGCAATATTGTATATGTTTGACTTCTTCTTGCCCTCTTTACACCACCACCTATCTCAATGTTGTGCCCACACGTCTTGGTCTTGGGTTGTTTAAACATAGCCGTCGTGATCACGTATATCGCTAAATTGTCAGTGTCGCTACATGAGTCCCCTCTTTTTGTTTTGTATTCAGGTCATCAAGATGCTGATCCTGATAATCATATTGTTTTTGGTCTGTTGGGGACCCAAGCTGATCTTAAACATAACGCTGAAGCTGGCATTTGTATTTGAGCTGTCCATCTACTCTCCAGAGGTTTACTTCTGCAGGGTGATCTTCTCACTCGTCCCATTCGTCCACTGCTGCATCAACCCCATTGTGTACTCATTCATGTCAAAGAATTTCCGACGGTCGATGAACCGACAACTGGTCCGCTGTTGCGCTGCATTTGGTTGCAAATGTAAAAACTGTGGCGAGCCCAGAAACTCCATCCCTCTGAGATCCACTACTCGACTCCGGAACGCCCAAACCATTGAGTCAACATATTCCAGCAATTACTGTCAAAACTCTGCTATGGCAAGTAGGCGCACAATGAATACCGAAATTGAGGGGATTTCCACTATATAAACATTACGCCCAGGTTTGCCACATCCACACACAAAGAATAACACAGTATTCGGGAGAAAAGAAGAAATGTTTACCCGGATAAGAAAGAAAAACAAAGGAAAAGTACAACACTAAACAACTACATTCACGCACCAATTGCTTCTGTGCACTTCATTAAAAGTCAGCACAACAAAGCTCCACGTTCAATGTTATTTTTCCCCCTTGCTTTCCCTTCAGGACGACAGGGAGACAACAAAGGGTAATTGGAGGGAATCAGCTCACTTTCAGCGGAATGTGACTTCCTCCACATTTCCAAAAACTGATCATTTAGTGGCTCTTCAGCTTTCTCTCGTATAAACATAAACTCAGCAGCAGCGTGCCAACTTTTTCACTTTATTTGGTTCAGTTACTCACTACCTCGCAGCTCATCAGTTGTCCTACTCACACTTTAAAACAAGAAAGCTTGAGACAGTTGTGGGTGCATTGGGTCAGAGGAGAATGCAAAGTCGACAGAATCCGTCTATGTAGGATCGATCCTATTATTGTATCACCCTACATAACATGTTTCATACTTTGCTGTTTCATATAATATGTTTATTGAACGCACATATATCCATATAGTGTCAAAAACGAAGGGGATATCTCAATGGTGATGCTAAACCTGCTGGACTGCTTCGTATATATGTCGCAGTGACTTCAGTGGAGTGTCCAATGAACCCCAAATGTCCAAATATGGAGGAGGAACCAGAAAGAGACAAAAGTAACTTATTTCGGTGGCTCAAGTAGCTGAGAAATGACTGGGGCATCGTGACAATGACAATGACAATTTTTCCTTCTGTCAAAAAAGTCAGGAGGTATGCCACCAAGTCTTACGGTTAGTGTTATTATTGTCATTGTAGGCAGGAGAGGGCTGTGTTACCCACCCACTTTTTATTGCTAACGTTGCAGATAATTTATTAGATTATGTGTTATTATTAGGGTGTGCGTGCGTAGGTGTTTTGACCGCTACACGTATTAACTTTTTGCTAAGAGATCCCTGGCTCGGCTCCGGGGTAGGTAGTAGTAGTAGTCTATTAAAAATGTAGGTAGGAAGTATGCCTGTCGGAGAAAGTTGAGTGAGGTCTTTCTCTCTCATCTTTCCTGTGCGTACGCACAGCTGTACTTAGTCTACATACAACGTTACTACTAGATACTTTATTATGTCATATCTCAGAGAAAATCCGTCAGTATTTTTCGTGTGTCATATATCACTGTCAGTGACTAGGGTGAGATGTTGGGGAAAAGTGCTGTGCTGGGGTAATATCAAGGATTGACTTTTCTCCAGAAAACGCGCTTCTATATTCACTCTTGCATGTCATCCGCGTATTTGTGAAGAAAGTCGGAGAGTGAAACTAGGAGGAGTGTCAGCAGCACTCACACATTTTTTTTGTACAGGAACCAAACGCAACTTCAGTTTTTTTCTTCTTGTTTTCTACACCTCCGTAGGTAAGCCTACTTTACATACATGTGTATATAGCTATACAGTTAGGTGAAACTGGAATAAGATGATGTTTTTTCATCTCTGATAATTCTGTCATGTGGAGGGTGACGAGGGGAGAGAAAAGTTTGCATTGCTCTTTTCCGCAAATGTTGCAACTCGTAATCGTTACGAGGATGATGATGATGATGATGATGATGATAGTTCCACGGAGAGTCTAGTCGGACTGGAGATGAAAACAAAAGTAATTCGTGCTTAACGGGTACACCGGTAATCCCAAATAGGAGGGTTCTCACTGGAACCGTGACAGATTAGAATTACAAGTATGCAAGTTGGAATTCAATTTTGAGAGAGAGAGAGAGTAAATGGGCACGTTGTGTTGGGCCAAAATAGGAGGATTGAAACTTATTCAACCCATTTGTCAGACTGTATTTTATTGAAATAGGAAAAAATGAGTCTTGAGCTAAATAGAATACATATTGAATATTATGAAATATATTGTACCTATTTTATTTTGTGGCGAATGATTAATGTACCAGAGAGGCATACAATGAAAAATTATATTTGTACGTGCGTATAAACTATACACTAGATATAATTCAAAAGAGCAAAAAAAATATCGTGATTGTGACATAATCATATAAATTGATAGGAGTAACGGTAATTTCTTTTGTATTTTCCGAAAGTGATCTGTGCTAATTGGCTCCATTAGGTGTTATATGTACATGTCAATATGGAACGGAGGTTAGGTTGTGGGTAGTCATGATAAACTATAATACGATAATTGTTATATATATCTAATTGCAGGATATGGACATTGTGTTGATAGCACATGTTATAAACATTCATTGAATTATTATTATAACAGTAGGAAAACGTAAGGAAAATGTACTCGTCCACCTTGTCGTTTCTAGAGTTAATGAAAGTGAGTGGAAAATGGGGTAACTTGAACCCGGAAATGCAGGGCTGACTAAAACGGACAGGTAATTATTACATACATTATAGTGACTTGCACACTTACTAACAAAATGATTATTTTAGCTGTCTGGCATAGCAAAATATATTATTATTATTACGCTAGCTGAAATGGAGGAAAGGGAATTAGTTGTTAGCGTGAGAACGTGAACTGGATACACTTGTGTATTAAAAGTCTGTAGCAGCAGCGTAGCATATTATAAAATTGTCTCTGTAGATGATTAGCAAAGGAAAGGAGGACCCGTAATTTGTAATATATTTAGTATACCGGATGTCATGGTGTTGTTGCTACGAATGTTGGACGCATGATAACCTGGATGTTATTTATGTAATTGCTTGTTTAGCTAAATCCGTTTCGAACACTCTAATTGTAGCAGAAAGTGGGTTGTAGTGAGAAGGAATGTGTGACAAATGCACGCAAGCGAGCTCATTAGCTCGTAAATTGTTTGCCTGTCAAAAGGAATTGAAGGATTCTCTGTAAAGTATAGTAAACCTCGTTCTGCTTTTGTCTCGCGATACAAATAATTGTGTCCGTTATAACCGTTATAAATGTGATGGGAGTGGGGATATGGGTGCATAATATGGGATAAGAAGAAAATGCGTTTTGCATGATTGTGAATGTGATTCGTGTGTGATTATCAAAGAGGATATATAAATATACGTACATATATGCCAATTTTACGACAAACATACTCTACCAGTGTCGCTCGAGGAGAATATCTTAGGGAATGGTTAATGGTCAGTCAAAAACGAGTCTTCTCATTTCTAAATGTTTATAAATATAATAATGTATCGTATCGTATTGTGTGCATAATATGTATCAAACATGTTTATGATATCAAATTACATGAAAAATGTTATACGTACGTGTCGTGTGTAGCGTGTAGCCCTACACAACAATGGAAATATAAGTAAATAATAAAAATGCGTTTTAAATGTCTAATCCTTCTTTTACATCTTAAACTCTACCTTTTATTTTTTAAATTATTGTATGATCCACTCTTACAGACAACTCGTTAAAATTTGTTTCATTATTTAAAATTAAGAATGACAAGTAGATTATTAAGATTATTCGAAAAAAATTAACTCATATCATCATCATCATATCTCCATCCTTCTTGCCGCTACTCATTTACGCAATCCCCCCTTCAGATTTCAATTTTTTGCAACTATTTATCTCATAATCAAGTATTAAGTAAATCAAAAACAAATACATTTATTAATAATAATAATAATATATTAGCTACCCTAGAACATCTTATATTTTGCTGATAAAGTTAGCATATTATAATCTAACAAGTTTTCTTGTTACAATGAAATCACTATGTAGCCATGTTTATTCATTAGTGTTAGTATTTTTAATGTAAATTATGTACGACAGATCATAATATTCGAACCATATTCCAAAAAACAAACAAACTTACTTGTTGTTGCATGCATTGACTCACCACAAACATTCAAAGTTTCATCGCTCACCCATCCATCCGGACCAACAACCACACTTTTTTTATTTAGGCATTTGGGATTCACGGACCAATCAGTTTTGGTAAAAGTATATACCTAGATATACCTCTAATACACAAACAAAACGCAGCCACTAAAAATGCAACGATAAAATACATACTTCCTTACAAACTTTTTGTTTTTCTAGACAATTGGGATGCATTTCATACAAACTTACTCTTTTATTGCTTGTCACTATAAAAAAAAGAAGATCAACGACTCTTACATGCTACCAAAAAAAACCTATCCTGAGCTCACGGAAATATTTGTTTCCCTACATATCTATCTAACGCGAACAACCCCAGACGCTCCCTGTGTTCTTCTCTAGACACATACGTGATGATGCATGGTCTAGTAATGCAGTCCAAGTTTTTTCAGAACGCCACCAAAAGTGGTCTTTCATATCACCACCTCACCTCCTGCTCCTCCTCCCGTCTTTCATGTTGGAGTACTAGTAGTTGCAATCATAAATTACATGTTATATTCTACAGCTTATAGCTTATAAAACACTAGACGCACTCCTATTCTATCTATATATATTACTACAGCTACGGAGATTTACACTTGGTGTGCAAACACCTCACTTTCTTTCTTACACTGAAACTCGCACCCTCATCCTTTCACCTAAAAAATCCAATCAAAAAATGTGTGAGAGAGAGAAAAGAGGACCATGTTACGCAGATTATGCGAAAGCAATAGAGGAGGAGTATATAAATCGCTGTTTTTTCTATACCAGATATGAAACCCCGAGATGAAAAATTAACATCTTGTACTACATGTTAGGTAGGGCACACAAGCATACAAGGACACACAAATATAATAATAATAATAATAAGTACATTAGCTTCCACTCAATTTTCCCCATCTCGGAGGACTTACTTTCTCCATATTTCTCGAGAGAAAGGAACAAGACCCAGAGAGAAGAGAAAAGTAACAAAAACAACAACAACGAAAAAAAAACTCGTATGGATTAGTTACACACACACACCATTTTCTCTTTAAATAACAAGCACTTAATTAAGTTGACACATTAATTATCACTGATATAACATCATAAAAGTATATGCTTAAGGTCTCTCAAACTTTTTATATAGAGCTAAACGGTCGCGCTAATCCTTCCATTCAGAACAAATTACGGACAACAAACAAGTACAAAAACAACACGAGGGGATTTTTCTCTTTCTCTCCTTCCTTTCATAAAACCAAACAGGAATATGATATTGTTCCCATGCAAAACTGGATTCATTCATCATCAATCACTTATAAAAAAAAACTTGAGGTGGAGTGAGACAGCAGAAACAACAAAACTGCATACATATTATTATACAGGCTTTCATCTTTCAAAAAACTTTTTATGCACACCCACCACCACCACAGACATGCAAGTTATCGAGCGACATCAATTTGATAGAAAAATAGTAATAAGAAAGGCTATCAAAAAAATTGAAAAAAAGAGTGAAAATCGGTGGCTGTATTGTATGATGGGGATTAGAGAATAGGCAAAGATGATGAGAGAGAAAGAGAGAGAGAGGGGAAAGTTGATCTTAAGAGGAACAGAGTCTTCTGTCCAATTTTTTCAAAGAAAAGGAGAAAGGGAATGACAACCGACACCAACACCGCCGCCGCTCCGTACAACAGGAATAATAATAAAGATAATGGGAAAGTGCTGAAAAGTTTTGAAGAGGGTGAAAGAAAGAATAATAAAAACGCATATGTACTTTATGTTCCAATTCTTCTATAATAATGATAATAATGATAATAATAATAATAATAATAATGGTAAGTAATAATAAAAATTGGGTTATTATTATTATAATGTAGGCACTTATGCTAGGCTTAGCAGTTAGGGCTTAACGTAATATAATGATAATAATGGGAGCTACATACTAGGAGCTAAGACATGCACGCATTAAGTAAGGGATACTATGTTGTTGTGAGACCTTATTCATCTACACCTGGGTGAGCGGATGAAGTTTGTGAGTTGGGATAGGGAATTAGAATAGGTCTCCTTCCACCTGCTGACAGTCTGTCGTACACACTTCTAAATATCACTTCTGGAGAAGTTGAGAAGGAGGAGGATGTCGTGTGATGGGATGAGTGCCCATGTATATTATGATGATGAGGTGAGGATGAGTCTTGGATCCCAGCTAGTTTCGACCAGTGGCGTTGTTTTGATCGATAAAAGTACCAGAAGGAGAGGAGCAGCCCGACTTGAAGGAGTAACACCGTGAAAATCGCTCCCACCACGCTCCCCTTTGTGCTACACACGTACCCATCATAAGTCGGAGGTCCTGAATCGGGAAATTCACCCAGAAGAGAACATATCATTTTACATGCACACCATTCTTGAGGGAAAATGTCACATGAAATCAATTCACATGAAAATCAATGGAGAAAAAAGGGGTAAAGACTTTAGAGAGGGGGAGAAAAGGACTTGATGATGACAATTTGACGAAGAAATAAAAAAAAATCTATCATAACCCCCCCAACTTTAACATTGTTATAGGATCTCTTGAGAATGAATGTGAATTGTGAGAAAACAAAAAAGAAGGACAGATATCGAGCAAAGGCCTTTCCGAAATTGAAGCTTTCAACCATGTCACAAAGTGCAAAGACACCGGGCAAAGTCAAATGCTCTCTCAGTGTTTCACATATCAAGGGAAAACGGAGGAAAACGACGTGGACGGAAATGGAGAAAAAAGGGAGACATGATATGTGGATATATATATATATATATAGACAGTGCCTCAATAACAAGATGAAAATGTGTAGCGTAGTATATACCGGCGATGGAAAAAAGATCTCTATAGGGATACGGAGTTTTTTTAAAGAATAAAAAAAAACTTACCAGGAACCATACTGGCAGGAACTGAGCCAAATGGATAAGTTTCATTGAATCGTCGGCGAGTGACAGGATCCAGCTCAGGTTCTAACGGTAAATTTCCATCTGCCTCTTTAGGCAGGACGACGAGCTGCAACGGAGAGAATATATGAATAAGTATTTCGTTTCTTCTTGAGAGCATTTGCTCTTCAGGAAGACGCGAGAAGAACACACATACATCACATCCTTCTCCTTATATCCGTTCCAAAAAAGAAAGAAACTTTGCTTTTCTCAAATCTCCCAAGTGGCATTAGCAAAGATGGCTCAAGAGTTGTTGCATGTCGTCCTCTTCAACACGGACCGAGGAGCAGAGGATTTGTACCGCTTTTTAATGCGTGTTACCATATTTTTTTAGCTAACTCCCCAAAAGGGGCACTGATACGGAGGATATATGGAGGAGGGATGTGTGTGTGTATGTGTGTGCGTGTAAACATAAGTATTTTATACAATGTTTTTACGAGAAGGATGTTTTTTTTAGTAGCCGTTGCATGTAATACTCGTAAATACCTTGGAGTGAATTGGAAGTGCTCCTGGAAGATCTGGCATCGGCTTAGGTGTTGTTGTTGATGGTGGAGGACTCAAATTATTTTGGTTTTCATTTCTATTCCCACCACCTGGAACTGGGTGTCGAGAGGTTGTTGTGCCCAGAAGAGGACTTTCCGTGCTCACGATAAACCTGTCCACGCCAAGTTGAGTGGGAACCTTTGACACAGAGCCGCTTCGTACTGGTCCAAAGTCGGGCTTGTCGTGTTGCTGCGAACTTCGAATAATATGAGGACTTCCTGCTGCTGGAGTTGGTCCCCCACCTAATTACATCAAGAAGTGTAAAAAAACTAACTCGCTCGGGGCAATAACAATTGTGAAAAGTGACAAAAGAAAATTGAGTTGACAAAATGGAGGAGAAACGGGTGGAAGGAGGGCAATACGGACGGTGGAAATGAGAATGAGATGGTGTACAAGTAAAATAGTAGAGAGTAGAGATTTTTTTGCTATATAAGGGAGTTGGTGGCTCCCACGTAAAAAAATAGTTTGTATACCACCTGCTGCGCTTTCCATGAGATGTTCACGGCTAGAACTTTGAAGTTGTTTGTTCTGGGCCGCATTGGAGAATTGGAAGATATTGTAAGAGTCAAAGCTTCTAGAGGCATTCGGTGAAGCTCCGGCTGCATCTCCAGAAGAAACTGCCGTGGCTGAGGTTGGTCCTTGAAGGGAGAAATGCAGTTGATGCTCGCGGAATTCTGCCGGAGCTGTTTCCGTATCATTAGATTCTATTGATCTCTTTCTCCTTCCAAATGAGTCCAATCCTCCTTGACATCTCACCTAGAAAAGGGGGCAGAGAGAGAGGGAGAGGTCATTTTATTTATTCCGGTATGAAACAAGGGCTCATTATTACACCTAGGCGGGGGTGGAGGAGCCCACCACTTCTCACAGTTCACAATCAGTCAAAAATTTGATTTGTTTGTTGTGAGAGGAGGAGAGTAGCTCAAGTGCTCAAACAGCACAGGAAAAATATATCTCATCAAATTTTACCGGTTGACAAAGATCTTGACAAAATTGGACGGTAGCCACGAAATTGACTGTGGCCGTGGATGGGAACCGGAATGCCTTGAAGTCCGCATACAGATTCCGAGTGCCTCGCTCAACTTCCAAGAATGGGAACACATTCGGGTCTCGTGGGCACCTAAAAACGGGAAAGGGTTCCAAATAATGAGCTTTTTTATATACCATCAAATCTCGCTCAAGTGGACGCTTTAACGAAGAATGAAGCCCGGATTATTGGCTACCCCGTCCGTCATAATAATAAGAATTGCAGTTTTACCCAATGTTGTCGACCAAGGTGAGCAGCTCTCCGTATTCCGTCCTGGCCTCCAAGTTTCTCGCAAATATTCCAAACGCACTTGACGGATCAATCTCAATTCGAAGCTGGAGCTCTTCCCCTAGACCAACAACGGACGCGTCCTGACCATTCCTCAAAACAATTCGCATTCGCACATTTGGTGTGGGAGCGGTATTCGTCACAATGTTTGTTCCTGTTGGTCGGAATGGCACTCTGCGAAAAGTATATATCAACGTTGGATTACCCCCAGGAGTAAACAAAAGAAAGGATGGGAACACAAACATTCTCATAAAAACTTCCTCTTCAAGACGTGTGTTACAACGCAAAAGGCTACCTAGTTTAGTCCCGAAGAACAAAAAAAAATCCAAAAATACCCCTCTGCCACCATATTTTCACTCTGAATCCCTGTCCCAACAGGCAGACCCTTCACATTTATTATTCATTTCATCAAAAGCTAGCAAACAAGCGGACAGGATTTAAAACAGGAACAACGTTCCTGCTCCCTATAAAATATAAATGTTGAAGCCTATGTTCTCGTAAAAAAAATGATGACAATAATATTTGCGGTCAAAAATGAAATCCTTAGAGTAGGTAAAGCAAAGTGATGACCCCAATATATTGAGGCATAACATAAGTTTAAAAAAAGAATTGTTCGCTCAATTCTTCAACTCTGTGTATGTCATGGCATATAGTATATATGCGAGTCCCTTGAAGGGGATTTCCCTTGGCAAAATAATATTGAACCAAGTTCTCAAAACAAATTTTTGCAGTCACAACCATCGGGCAGCAATGTATGACTTGAACAAAAAAATAGAAGCTTTTTGCTTTAGAGTCATGACCGGAAGTTAGCCAGCCATCAAGCATAAGTCTATATATTACTATGACTCTTCTCTCCTCTTCCTTATGCATGAATAGAATGCATAACATTAGTCTAGTTTGCATTTCGGAGTGGACTGCTGCTAGAGAGAGCGATAAAATTTATAGCGTGCTGCATCAGTACGTTTACTTTGTCCCCTATACAATACACTTCCGGTCTCAATATCCATAGCGAAAAAAAAGGTTAGATATGGATAATAATCTCAAATAGGAGCTAGGAATGGGCTTACGTCACGGATATTCCTTTCTCATGTTCACGAGAGCCTGGGCCGTCGGGTGCATACGATACGGTTTGGTCAGTAGCATCGAAAGAGCATTCAACTCGAACTGTCTTGTCCGACTCTTGCATGATCACTGGATTCTGCTGGATAACCACATGGTTCACATACCGTCCGCGTCCCTTTTTCCCCACAAAAAAATAATACACATCATCCCATTTTTAGTAATATCGACACGGGAAACAGTTCAAAGTGGGTAATGATACTCATTATGCAAATTATACTGTCAAAACGCTTGACTACTACTACGCCATGCGGTAAATTCCCACATGTGAGATTTGAGTGCTCGTCGTTGAGAGTAATTGAGATTTCATATATTTCATAAATTGGTCATCCAATATGATATGATATGATGATCATGTATAGTCATTTACCTGCTGAAGCGTTCCACATTGTGTGCCGAGGGAGATTCTCAACACAATCTGGGCTCGGTCGCCCCCCATCTCAAAGCAAGATTGCGGATTTCCAGTTGCGAAAACACGACCAGCGAATGGCGTTCCAAAGTTAACTGTGACCAACATGTCGGAGGGTGTGCAGTCAACGCGAACTAGAAAAAAAAAGTATGTTAACGATGCAATGAGATGTGAGATGTTGGAATAATAGCGGTTGTACAAATTGAGCCAAGTTGTCCTTGAGTGTAAACAATAATGATGATAAAAAAGCAAGGATATAGGAAGCATTATTCTGACGTGTTTTTCCGGCTTAATGTAGAGCTCGCAAGTCGCATTTATGAAAGCACATATATAATGCAAGGCAGTGTACTCTCTCTATATGGCTAAAAATGGTTAGCTCATTTATATCATGTATATATATATATATTGCTGGGCTGTACCGTTATTGCAAGCACCCCGCTCCCCATAAAAGAAGTCCGGATCTGGAATTAAAACTTGTCCACTGGAATGTGTATCATCGGAGCTGAGTAAACACTCGCGGCGATGAGCATGGAAGCTAAAAGCTCGACATTGAAACTCTGGCTCTTGGTCACATCCCCGTCGACAATCCTCAACGGCATAAGTTCTCGGAAGGAATTTGTCCGCAACAGGTAAATACCGTCCTGGGGAATCGGTGTACTCACAATGTGGTGGAGCTGGAAAGAGACGAGAGAGAGAGAGAGCCGAAATGGAAATGAGAAACAGAGGAAATCACCGTAATAATAATAATAATAATAATACGAAACTCCTCCAGAGACACAGATATCATTGTAAATTTCATTGTGAGCCTGGTGGTATAGCGTCATGCAAGCACTGATGGGGTGTGATTGAGTGGAACATTAAAGTCTCCACGACATTATTATATAGCGGGGCCCAACTTTTTCCCCCAGCGCAACGCTTTCCTTTTCTCATGGTTGTTGCCAGAGAAGATGAAACAGTGGGATAAAAACATAATGGTAAAGAGAGAGAGAGCTTGTTTAAACTCTTGCTTTTTTTCCTCACAAACCTTGAGCACATTCATTTTCCATGTAGTCCACATCTGGTCCACTCTTTCGGAAGCTTTCAGGTTTTGTCCGTCTCGTCTCACTGCTCAACTTGCACATCCTCTCGCGAGCGTAGTATGTCACCGAGCTAAGGGAAGGGAAAACGCAGTAGATGAAATGTATGTAGAAATATTTCCGAGGGAAGAGGAGGAGGTGTTTATAAAGTTAATAAAAAATAAGGTGGAAATAATAAATTTGTTGGGAATGATGACAAATATTACCGGCATGGACCACGAGGAGATCTTAAACATTCGTCTTGACACTGACGCCGACTGTTAATATTCCTAATCTCCAGATCTCCCGGACCAAGAAGCTCGTACTCGGGAACCCGCGTGAAGGTCCATAATTTGCCGCAGGTTCGCTCTGTTTAGAAGGATTTAACAAGGGTAACATAACGGTTGCGTGTTTATTTAAACATTTTTTTGTTGCGCAGCGAAAATTTATTTTGTAAACAGAGAGGAGAAACGACCAAGTCGACGTGAAAGGTAAAATGACGATAAGTGTGTAAACAGTAGGGAGCAAACCTCGTAAACAAATCTTTTCATAATGAACCACATCTGTTGCTGGGTGCAATAGACTGGTATCCGCTTCCGAGGATCTGTCAAGGGCAAAACACCTCCGACCACTGCCCCGTATTGGCTCAAAGCTCACAGCAAGACATCTCTCGTGAAGTCGACCACACTCTCTTAAACACTCGCCAGTGATGCCGAATTCCTCTCGAACCGGGATGATTTCCCTGAAGCAGAACAACAAGAGTCAAAGCCATTTTTAGCAAGGGCAGGGTTGAAGTGATTGAAAAGCAATTAAAGATGCTGTTTACTGTGGAGTCGAAAATACGGAAAGGAATAATATGCGTCATACTTTCGGGCGCCGTTGTATGTATAGCCGTAAACTTTCTCAAAGGTGACCGTGTATCGACATCTGTACGGTGACAACTCCGGGTCCAGATAATTTTGGCCAGGATCAGGTGAGCCGCCGGGGTATTGCGAGGGGTAGGGATCTCTCAGGGAGGTGTATTGCGGGGTGTACGGATACCGGTCTCTGTCATCCCTATGGTAAGGATCCCGACTTGGGTATGCGTCTAATCTGTTGTAAGTGTAGTCCCTGTCCCTTGGAGGATAATAATCTCTGTCGCGGCTGGTAAAGGGATCTCGGCTTGTTGCTGGATATCTACTGACTGGATAAGGGTCTCGGGCACTTGTTGGATATGGATCGCGGAGGGGAGGGTAAGGGTCAATTCTGTTGGGTGGATACGGATCCCGAATGGTGGGTGGATAAGGTCGAGGATCTGCTGGGTAAGGGTCTGTTGACGGAGGATACCGTGGAGGTTCTCCAGGGTAGCGGTTTCCATCCCCGGGATAACCTGCTCCTCCTGAGATGCTCCTGGGATCACATTCCCTTTCCATGTAGGACGCTCCGGGTTGCACTTGAAACGCATTGGGTGCAGCAATGTCGGCCGTATCGCCACTCAACAAGCACATGCTTTGAGCCGGGGCTTGGGTGGACGTCTAAAAGTTTTGACATCAAAATATCCATACATATTTGTCAGTGCCAGTGTCACATGTTCAAATGATATGTATGTTCATGACTATGGGTCAAGATGCACGTCGCTTTATTTCCAACGGCATAAACCATGTGATGTAAGTGTACGGGTGGCTACAAACCTGAGCCAAGAAGGAGAAAGAACGACAGTTGAAATCCCTTTCCTTGTCACAAGCCCGCTGACAAACCCCTTCATTTACGGCTGGCTCCGCTTTGTCAACGTAAATGAGGTAGCGGTCTCGTTGAGCCGTTTTGTAGTTACACTTCCTTGCCTCTGTAATAGCATAATATTATTATGATGGATATTGTCATGCTGAGGGTCGCAATATAGCGACTTAATCAAGCCTAAAATAGACTTTTATAATGGAGCAGATGTACATAATCCCTGCTCGTTTGAGACGGGGGAGGACAAGCGAGGCTTCTTAGTAGATTGTTAATAGAACAAGAACTACTTAGTACTCCTTGCATAATCATAACATAAAGAGCTTAGCTGGGCATCAAAGAATGTATATAATATAATATATTGTGAGCATGAGCTTACGGGGAGCACACTGGTTCTCCAGGTAATCCGTCTCAGGTGATGGGATGAATCCTCTTGGCTGAGTAGTCCGATCCTCAGTGCTCAACCGACACTCCCGTTTCCTCCAGTCGTAAGTGGCTGATCGGCACATGAAGCGTCTTTCTTCAAGACATCTGTCCTCACATTGTGTCTTGCCCACATCGCGGTACACCTCACGGTCATAGCCACGAAGCTGAAAGTTTGGAATCCTTTCAAATGTCCAAAGCAGACCACAACCCCCACCTGTGTGAACCAGATCCGATTTTAGAGTTAGGTAATATTAATAATCATATGGTTTCTTAAATTGGAAGTGTCCCGGAATAAACGCATCACTAATACTGTTATTGGGAAAATGTTAGCACCTCGTAAACAAATCCCTTCGAAATAAGCCACCCCGGAAGACCTCCTGAGATCATAGCGAACTTCATCGTTTCCAAACTCTAGAGCGGAGCATTCATTTCTATTATAATCCAGGTTGAAAGCGTGACACTTGATGTCACTTTGACATCTCCTGGCACACCGATCCGATATCCCACGAACCGCATCCCGGTAGAGGAGATAACTATGTCCTCGATCCAACTCGTAGCCAGACACCTTTTCGTATGTCATCCTCCCAATAGCGCACCTCCCCACTGTTGAAACAAAAGTTATACAATAGTGTCATACATAATATACACTTTGGGTGGGAGTCCGTGATTACTCCCCCCAGAAAAATTATTCTCGTCGCATACTTCATTAATCATAGCCGCATCACTTTGAGTGAGCACAAAAAAAAGACAAAGGAAATAAGGAGAAATGATCCTCTCGAAATCTCTGTACAAAACATACGTTGTGTGTCTGTCGCTCCAGGCCGAGGATTCCTGTCGTCAATACTATTTCCAAAGTTGGGAGGGAGCGGTCGATCAGGAATTCCAGGAGGAGCGCTGCCAGGTAATCCCTGTCCCTGGGTGTAGCTCGCCCCCTTGCAATTCCTTTCGTAATAAATCGTTCCGGGTCTCTTTTGCACAGCCTCATCCCCACCCGACCCTGTCAAAGCAAAAAAGCGTTCCACAAATGAAGCATAATGACTCTGGTACAAACGTAGTAGTAGTCAGTAGTATTCTTATGACTTCACATAAACGGATAACAACTCTCCGCAACCCGTTCAGGTATATCGTTAATATAAACACGTACGTATTTACCTATGTCAATAAAAACAAAGACATAATACATCATGCTAATAATCCTAAACTAAAAGCTTCAGGCTGTCTTCTGACAAAAGCAGCAGCACTGCATTGCATTTTTTACCGTTTTTTGTTCCCTTCCCTCCATTCTTGCGTTTTATTGATGGAACACTAAATGGACTTTTTTTTACAGCAAACATATCCTACCTAACCTACCCATATCCTTTGGGATTTTCCAGCAGCGGAAAAAATAAAAAACTCTCAACAAAAATGGAGAAAAAAGGGAAGGAGGAACGAAAAGCTAAGTGTTTAGTTTAGTTTAGAGTAGCAATATATAATAGCAAACCTCGATCATCTCCCGAGATAAAACACTGGGATGCAGCGGCATAAAAGGAGTATGACCGACAAACAAAGTCTCGGAGTGAGTTACATCTCACGCTGCACTCCCCCTCCGTCGTAATTCCGTTGATGACGGTATCCAAGTACTTGGGATGAGAGTCGGGGATGGTGTCAAACGAGCAGCGTCTATCAGCTATTGGGCAATCAATCAAAATGATGAATCAACCTTGAGAAAATGGTACTTTCTCACCATCATCACATTACATCTCGTCTCGTGTGGGCACGGCGAGTTTCACAGAGATGTGATCTGATGATGCTGATGCTGCTATAACAGTTACAAGTTATACGAGACCAGTTATAGGATTTCACAAGGATTTCTCTTTTCCAAGAGTTTCTCCCGTCACCCCGATCGTGAAACCCATCATTTCCCCGTTTTGTTGACTACTTTATATGTCGACAAGTTTGTTTTTTTTTTGTTTGCTTTCCAGCCATTTTTGTACTATTATATATAGCGTCGTCGTTGCCTTTGACTTACGTTCAATACACTGATTCTCCAGGTACTCAATGTGCATAGGTGCCTCAACAAAATCGCTCGGCCTTGTTCTTCGATCCTCTCGGCTTAGTCGACATTCCGTTGTCTGTTATGGAATGTGTAACGGAAAAGAAAAGAAAATATTTGTGAGTATAATGCTGTAAAGAGAGCAGGTAGGAGGATGGATGAAGTGGGGGGATTATGAATGAGAAAGAATTTCCCTTTTGGGTTTGAGGTGAAGGAAAGATCATCGTCATCATATCATCATGTGACCTGCATGGCATGCATATCACTTCAATTCAATTATCTTATCTCATACCTCAGTATGGTATTCCGCTGATCTACATACAAATCTGGTTTCCACCAGACATTTCTCCTCGCAACTTCGACGACTTGGGACGCGATGAATCACGAGATCATCATGACCTCTGAGCTCCCTCCCTGGTCGTCTCTCGAATGCCCATGCACGACCGCGGCAACCCCGAGTATTTCCTGTGGAGAAGAAAATGGATTATGCATGTGCTTTCTTTTTTTTACATGCTTCATACATACATACTCATATGTTGTATACATATGTGATTAATCGTGCATCATATTTTTTCCCTTTCGGGAGAAACATTGAATTAGGATTTTCTTCTTCTTCTTCCTTTTGTTCTCCGCTTTGTTCCCCTAACTGGATTATGATAGGTTAGGTATGATAATATGAGAGTAGAGTGTAGAGAAATGGGAATTTTTTACTGGACAAGGTTTTTCTTTACCTCGAAGACAAATCTTTTCAAAATAGTTTTGCCCTTCACGTTTCGTCAACTCTTCACCCCGACCTTGGGTATTCCTATCCAGCTTGAAGCATCTCATGGCTGAGTGATCGACTACGAAAGCCGGGCAGTCCGCACCTGCGTCTCGGCACCTTTCCACACACTCCATTGTCACTCCGGGGGCAGTGGCTGTCAGACTTATGGCTTCTTGTTTGGCCGTGCGAAGAAAGTGACCTGTCACTTTCTCAAAGGTGAAAAGCCCATCTTCACAATGGTCTAGAGAGAGAGAGAGGAGAACATGGCAAAGTTAGATCACCACTCACAGAGTGATTCTTCATTCATTTAGACAGGTCCCCCCAAAAAAATCTAAACATTTGCGTCACTCCATTACACTTACTGACTGAACACTGTTTTTCTGAGAACACGGCACCCCGTTTGTGTGGCAGAGGGGCACCCATCAAGCTCACCGAGTCGTCGGCACTTAGATAACAGCGGTTTTCATCGGCAGCAAAAGATGTGGAACGGCAAGTAAATCCTCGTGCCTATCACACCAAAAAATAACATGTTTTCAATGCATGAATGATTTTTTTTCTCTCTCGCAAAGATGAAAAGTTCTTTGGGAAAAAATGTGGAAAAGGCAAGAAGTGAAACATGTTGTACAACTCCCATAATATGAAAAGTGTACACATGTTCCATTCCCTTATCCGGCTTCCTTCTTGCACAGGTAGTACGAACGAGCCAGCTAGGAGGCTGGCATGCAAATGCAAATATCATATTTGTGATGTGATGCAGATAATCATAACATTATGCTAATACTGAATGGATGAAAAAAGCTTTCCCCCGTTCTTTTTTGGGTAACCTTTTTTCCTTTTTGGGAAGACAAACTTACGAGATCACAAAGCGTTTGACAGTCCTCTCTCGATGCAGCGTATTGTAGTTCATCCATCGAGATGACAGAAACATCTTGACGGGATGTGTATCGGCAGTCAGGCAGCTCTATAATATACGAAAATGAAATCCCAATGGCATTTTATTATACTTACATTTTTGTGCTAGTTAGTAATAAAACGATCTGTAATATTATGCTCCATAAATTACTCCTTTTTTGTATGAAAGCACGTGACATGTGTATTATTATTGTTATTATTAAAAACTGGTTGGAAAGTGAGTGCTTATGAAGAGTATGTGTTATATGCATGCACCAATCAACCCAGATCTTCTGGGGGAAGTGACAACAACTGCACTTAATTTGCATTACAAATTACAATTCGTGCATACAAAATGCGGACAAGAGGGACATTGACATAAATAGTATATTATTTCCGTGCACTCACGTTTCACACATTGGTTCTCGAGGTAGTCGACAGTGACGCCGTGTTGCTTTCTAAATGCGCTGGGCTGCGTTCGTCTGTCTTCCCTGCTCAACTTACATATTTTCAAAGACTCATCGTATTCCGCCGACCTGGAAGGAAAAGGGACATGGAATATATATATTTTTTGTTAGAAATTTATTCAGCAACCTGCCATGCATTATACGTTCTCTTTACATATTGCAGTTGACAAGTGGATGAGTTTGGTTGGACAAGAAAGAAAGAAAGGAATCAAAAAGTTCCGGCTTCCCCATTAAGAAGGAATTCATTGAGAAACTTTAAAAGTTATTCAAAGTACATGGCCTTGCTTCGTTTGTCGTGTGCACTTTAGCATAATATTTTTTTTCAAGGCAACTCACCGACAGACAAATTCCGTTTCCATTAAACACATTTTCTCACAGTCTGTTTTTGATTGAACGGAACGTTCCTCTTTGTCATCGAATCCTTCGAGAAAGGCTCCCACAACCCTTTCAAATGCCCACAATCTGTCACCACACATTTGCTGGAAGTTTGTCACTGTGAATGTGCAAATAAACCAGAGGAACCATATCAGACATACACACCTAAAAATGCTTCTCTGAAGTGAAGAAAAATATGCATCCATTAAAAATTGAATAGTAGTAGCAAGAAATCCCGGAGGAGAGATACAGGAAAATAATAATATATGAAGACTAATGGTAAATATGAATGACACGTGTGTTAAAAAGCATATAGCAATGTTAGCGTTTTAGTCGCTGTGTGTACCTCCTTTGAAGCAAACTTTCTCGAAAAAGTTGGTCCTCGCGTCTTCCCTCAGCTTGTCTCGCCGCCCGACCGAGTCCTTTTCGTAAGAGTCGCATCTTGACTTATCGTAATCTGTGTGACACAATACAATAGTCACAAAAACATTATAATGTACGGAGTGAGGTAGGAGGAAAAAGAAAACTGTGCAACAACGACATGTCTACACGCTACTATTAGTTGGTTTTCCCACAAAGAAATAAAACATTCTTCTTCTTGTAGCTGTGTCGGAGTGAATGTGTATGTCGTAAATCATTTTGGACGTACCAACGGTGAAAGCTTTGCATGTTGGACTCTGCCTACAGACCGCAGTACAGTCCCTTGTCACAGCGGCTCCAGGTTGGTGAAGGAGTCCTTGAGGATCTCCCTCCGAAAGGGCCATTCCTGTCGTCTTCTCGTACGTCTCCACTCCACCGAAGCATTGACCTGAGAGATGGACACCATAATATTTAATACTTGTGTATTGAAACACATTGGAATTGAAAGGTTTTCATCCAAAGTATAAAAAAACAACAGTGCTTATAGCTTGCACTCAAAAAGATAAGGATTCGTCATCATAAATCAAATTTAAAAGTAAAGTTGATGGCAACACACACATAGCGTGTATTTTTTTATCTCTGTAAATAACGTGAATTCCCAAATTAATCCAATCTCTGGAATTTATGGAAGTTTGCCTCGAGACTAAAAAAATTAAATACTTTTTTCAAGGTCGGAACTCCGCCAACAACCACGGAAGTTTCGTAAAAATGAATGACGCCAGTTGTAATTTGATATTATATCAGAATGGAAAATTGGAATTGGAATGTGTGTGTTGGAATATCTAGTCATGGTCATCACGAAAAAATATGTTGGATGGATGTATGGATCTCAATGCTAGTTTTTTGATTTCCTCACTTACCTTGTACATTACTAGGAAATATTAGTGCGACTATCAAAACAACGTATCCGAAGGCCATTACAAGAGGCGGATGGCCGAAAGGCCGTCCCTACAAAAAAAACAAGAACAAAAACACAAACACTGTAGTCACCCATGTCATTCACGGTATCACGTTACATAGTTTATAGCTGTTTTATACTCACGTCTAATTAACTCTAGTTTTAATTGGATATCTTTGTTGGAAAAATGCTTTGGAAATAAATAATCAGGCTAAAAAAAACTATATTTTTTTAGCGCAAGTGTGTCAACTCCAATTAGAATAGTAAGCATAGAATATCAAGCAAGCCCTCTGCAAACCACAAACTGCTTTTCCACTCCTGCTGCTGCTGCTTGGAAAAGCGTTTCAAATCAAACTAATAGAATTATCCAACTGCCCGTTTTCACCTCTCTCCGCAAAATGTGCCTTACTCTCTCATCCAATACATTAAATATTATGTGTGATTTCTCTAATTCAATCTGCTTCCGTTATATTATTATTATTATTATGCGATGCGTTGTTATTATAGGGAAAAGGTGAATGTATGGATGAGATTTCTTGCTTGGCAAAAATCTGATATGCTGTTTTAAATGGAGTTTTAAATAAGGTAGGGATTTTGCAGACTGAAAATAAAGCAGGCTGCTATGCTGGTGGGACATGCATACATTATAGGTTTAGGTTAACTCGTCATCGTCATCATGCATAATGCATCATGCTATCCATTAGAGTTCAACCCGTCAACATTTTGATCACTTTTGCAGTGAATGGTGGTGGACACCTTGATATTATTAATATATAGGAAGAGTGACAGTGTTAGCTTTTGCATACAGATGTGACTATTTTGACTATAGAGGATTTAAATTTTTAACCTCATAATTTTAGCACGTATGTGTTCCACTGCTTCCTTCCCCTGGAATTAAAAAGTGTAACCCAGTAAAACGACCTTTCCAGACGTGCATTCTGATTTGTTGGAAAATGAAACAATGATGACGGGAACCCTTCTCTCCAATAAATGTGGACAGAGTTGATTTTGTTTTGGGATGCATTTAAAAAAAGTGCATTGTCATTTTTATGTGATTTTTTTACCACAATCAAAGACAAAACATTGGAGATTTGAGTCTGAACCATGCCAAATTTTATATATGGATTGCATGCCGTAAACATATAAACCTTTCGAGCTTGAAATAAAGCAGTACTAAATTTGATTTTGTAGAATCGAGGCAAGTCCACAGGGTGTGGTCAGTTAAGCCATGCATTATTCGTGGGAGAGAATGCAGTATCATTTTTTTTTCATTGGGCAGCAGCAGCTTTAATCCTTTATTTCTCAGTGAAACACCACCACCACCACCGTGATGATGATATGAGATGACAATTAACAATGAGGAAGCACTAAAAATACATGTGAGAATAGCTACAGGAATAGATTTTTTTGTGGCAACTTTTTTCTCTCATATATATATATTCTGGGAAAATAGGGCTACACACTCGAGAGAGGCCGATATAGAGACCAGAAATTGCTTCGGCAATGCATTATTTTTTGCAACGCAAGGCAAAAAAGGAGTTTTTATAATGTGAGCTTTGAGTTGTATGCCCAGCCAGGTAGCAGTTTGGGGAAGCAGGATTGCTTGCCCCCACTCCACTCTAGCTTTGCCTGTCTGACTGATTGACTTCCGGTTTTGCATACGCAGCTTGTTGAATCTACACGACAATGGTATGAGCGCTCAGGTAAAATTTGCCATGATGATGATGATGGTGAGTGGTATGGTAGGATATAATACGTTGCTACAAGTGGGCTCTTCTGGACTAGGCTCTATTTTTCATGGATATAACCCGTATACCTGTATAATATACAGTTACTCTACGAATGCCATCAAATTAATTTATCCCATTTCGCGGAATGAAGGGCACTTTTCTTTTTTGTGCATGAGATGCTCCGCCGGTATTATGATCGCATACAAATTATGCACTTAAGAAAAACGCATTTTTCTTCTCTACATTAACCCTTGGATAGAGGAAGACCCGTGAGGAAGGGAAGGAAATCAACTTGGCAGAGAGCGGCGTACGCAGAGAGGGTAATATGCTATGCTAATAATGGTTTCCTTTGCGTGGATTATGCAGACTGGAAAGTTTCCTGTTTCAAGCCAGTCCCCATATCCGGGTAAGGGTAAGTGAGTAAAGAGGAAACGTTTTGTATCCCCATGTTTTCACTTTGATTCCGAGGAATTATAGCAGATAATCAAAGTTGCCTTTTTTGTGTTTAGTGTAGTAGTTCTACATCGGAAACCTAAAAAAATCACGATTTTATACGTATATTGAAGTGATTTTGCATGATGAATGAGGGGTTGCTCTAGCAGAGAGTTCATTTGTGACTCATGTGAGTGAATGCTGGTGCTACACGGGATGATGATGATGATGAGGATGAGGATGAGAAGACTCATGCTTTTGCGTGGTGAATGGGTTCCATTGAAATGGAAGGACATTGACAGTCCATTCCTGTGTCATTCTTGTCACTTGGCTTTTTTTCTACGTAAACATAGGAAACAAAAAAGTTTGGACAGTTTTTTCTACGTTTCATGGCCTTTTTTTTTTTAAATAAAAAAGGATTAAATAGACTAGGATGCTTGCATGCAATCGTCGTTTTGTGTCCTCAATTCACCTCACTAAATGCAAGCCCTGTCGTGCTACCGAATTGATAAAGTTTTCCATATAAAAACCCCCTATCCATTTATTGGAATCACTCTAGGTATATAGCCAGAGCCAGCTAGGTATATCGGTTCGTTCAACTTCAAAAAATACTTTTTTCGAAGGACTACGCTATCCTCTACTTGCGTTTTTAAACCCCTTTTACAAGTGTAACAAAAGAGCACGATATACTCGACTCCTCATGACATGCTCAATAACAAATTTAAACACAAACAGGGGGAATTGGCCAGAGTGAAAATAAATTGCTGTAAACTATAAATCCTATTTACTTTTAGTATAAATTCTGTTACCTATTGCGTGATTGAGGGTGCAACATGTTTTGTTTGAGGGGTTCGAGGGCAATTCAAAGATTGATTTTAAAGATAACATGATGATTTCAATGTTCTTGATCTAATATTGAAAGTAATTTCTCGGAAATACGTATTTCCTCATAAAGTAGTCGTCGTCGACCATGACTATAATATGGTGGATATTATTACTTGGTCTGTGACATATTTGTGCCATGATTTGCCACGTTGCTAAAAAAGGGCATTACATGCAATGTGTTAGCGTTGTTCCCACAAGAGTTTTGAAAAAGAAGGAAGCTGGCGTCTCAGCCTCATCGGCATTCTATCACCAACGTGCCTCAATCACAGATCAATGGACAGAGGACATTAATTATAGTCCATTGGGAAGAATTAACGGCATCTGTAATTGTGAGCGTACTCAACTCGCTCCTCACATCCTTGTCACTCATCACCTCAAAAAAAAATAAGCTTTTTTTTTTGCTTACTCCTCTTCTCGCTCCTCTCATTCTAGCGTATAAAAATCCCTGGTGTAATAATTTTATGTGCATGCATAAATAACGAGCGAGGCCGTGTAATTCAGACTCGCACCAACAACATCCCAGTCTCATTACCATGATGGGATGCCATATAAACCTGACGACTAAACAAAATAACAGAACGGTGATTTCCGTTGTGTTTGGTGAATTGTTTGAGAAAAAATGGGAGCATCCAATATGGAGAACTCAATTCACGTCAGAAAAAGGACTGTACTCGATATTATGCACATTAATTTTCCCCTAGAGTAGTACATTAGAGAGTCTAACGTTTCTATAAAGTTTTTCCATTCCGCAGGCTGCCCAAGGGAGAGGGAGAGAAAAATGAAGCATGTCAACGTCAACTGCACCACAGCGTATCATGAGAGAGAGAGAGAGAGAGAGACGAGAGGGAGATGAGCATTAAAATGACCAAAGTAGGATGTAATGATGCAGTAATAAGTAGAAGAGGAGGAGGAGGTAGGCTACATCCAGTTTAAATATAGGTGTACATGTGAACAAAACTATTTTCATAAATAATAGGGTTGCCAAATACTTGCCTCCCTTCACTCGCCACCAACGCCACCAACACAATGAGTTTGCTGCCCATTGTTGAACAAAACCCCCAAAAAAATATTGTGAGATATGCATGCAGGTGATCACAACGCGAGAGCCATGGTCGCTGGAGCGGAACGGCTACAACAAAAAAAGTCTCTGTCGCGAATATCCCATCCTCCATGAATAAAAAAAAGTTGAAGTTGGAAAAGGAAAAAAAATAAACCGTAGTATTCCGTATATTATACGTTCTGTTCTGTTATAGGATGCAACAAAATAAGTTGCATTCCACTGCTACCGTGATGAATATTTAATGCCTGAGTAACGTAATTTATTACAAAACTATGCTATATTTTGAGGCTTGCATGGATTGCGAAGCGTAAGCAACCACCCCGTGCGACTCCGCATCCTCATAAAAAACGAGGATTACAATGACCCCCAACAGGTATATCAATCATACTAGCCACAGCAGCTCTTCTAAAACTGATATTATTCGTGTGTGTGGGGGGGGGGGNACTAGCCACAGCAGCTCTTCTAAAACTGATATTATTCGTGTGTGTGTGGGGGGGGGGGGTTAAAGCTCATCATCAGTTCTTTACTTTTGCCAACCCCTTTCCACCACCTCTCGCGTAGTCTCGGTATGCACCCTCTCTGTATTAAAGGGACCCGCAACGTTACATTATAATTGGGAGCTTAGGCTGCTGCGTCCTCAAAAAAATGTATACAGTTCTATTTCACCCTGCTAATGATACTAATATATATGACCTATAACTTATAACCATGCATCCAACATAATATACGATTGTAGGGGCCCATAACTAGTCGGCTAATACGCGCTGTAGATGATGCACAGTATTTCATTAGAAATATTTTATATATACTTAGGTATTTGGCGAAACAATGCTTTCTAATCAAGCTCTAGATATTTATTTTGTTGGAATAGTCATGATGATGTGCATGTATAGGGAGATGCCGTGTCAAAATATTATTTGATTTTGTAAGGATGATGATGCAACAAGTTTATGGCTTCAAACAGGAAATGACTTTAGACAATATCTGCAAAGTGTTTGTTCAATCCTTTTATATATATATGGTCAATGGTGGCCGATGTGGTGTAGCTGACCTGTGGCCTCACAAAAAAGTCTACTTTGAGTCCGAGTTTTTTTTCCCCTTTTTGTATAATTCAAGCATAAGTGATACAAAATACGTTCATGTTTTGGCTGACTAATATATGGGAAATACCTATTTGTAGTTGGAATGTAGCACGCAGACTGGACGCGTACGTATTACGTGAATGTTGAGGTATGCAGAGGTTTTTACGACATCGGATGAATAATATTGCCGTGATGAGACAAAAGAAAGTTCAATAAATTTGTTTGATAAGCGTAATTAAATGTGGGAGGATGAGACGCCAGTGGGGCGATCCACAAATTGCAAATTTCGCAATGAAAATGAAACTAATTTTTTTTTGTAAGCTATAAAAAAAATGCAAGTTGTGTTGGGTATTATTCATCTTTTTTTTTCATGCATTGGCTCTTGCTCTTGGTCTAACTGAATTTAAACAAAAAATATGAACACGTTCAGCATTGATTTGTAATGAGATGATATGCTATATTGGCACAGTTTAAAGTACGTAGCGAATTGGCAACTGATCCTCCTGGCCTTTGACTAATTAAAATATTATTCTGGAATTGAGTAAATCTGAGTAAATTAGGCTGAATCATTTACCCGTAAAATCCATCTCGTTTGGGATTGAAGCGTGAGAGAATCGAAAAAAACAGAGTACGTGGGGATGTGAATGACACATTGCGAGCATGCTAATGAGGAGAAATCGTAATATAAAAACTCAATTTCCATGCTAAATGGAAACTTCATAGAAGAGTAACAAGGTGAATGAGTGCGTAGGCGTATCAATTTCAAAAAAGAGACAAGGTTTAAAATGCTCAAAGAGAGGGAAGGAATGGAGGAGAAGAAGTAAATGAGAAACCTTCTGAGGAAAGGAGTAAATCGGCGCCCCGTTGGGACTACCGCAAGGAAAAAGACATGATGAAAGAGAAGAGAACAAGTTGAAAGCTAAGCTTCTTGAGAAATCCAAGTGAGAGAGCATAACGCAATTTACATAAGCCCATAATAGTAAACGGGTGCAGCCAACCATGCAACGATGCAGCAGCAGCCTCTTATGTAATAATAATAATATACAACTTTGATAACGCTTAGCAGCAAAGCAAACCCAAGACGGTTGGAGTGGAGCCCCATCTCCTTCCCAAAAATAGTAACAACACCCTTTCCCTTTGTTCGTCGTACACCTTCTTTCCTTCACTTTCTTTGTCCTCTTACCTTTCTCTTCGCTCTCATAATGCCCATCCAACAAATCCAAGCTAATCCAAGTATCCTTCCAATAATTATTGCGTCCTCACAAAAATTAACACCGAGTTTCTCACTCTTTGTTCTGCTCTTCCACTCAAAAAAATCCAAGCTCGGGGAATTTTCCCGATATGAAGAAGAAGAAAAATCACTGTTCAGTTTATTTTTTTGCAGTTTAAGAAAATCACACGTTCACCACCTGAAATTTGAATTACAGTGCCGTGGCTGATAATTCACAAAATCTATTTAAAAAAATGAGTAGATTTCACCTGTATGCAAATGAAAGGGGAGAACAATGCGGGAGCATGATTTTCGAGCACAGTATATTTCAACAGCACTTGTGATGATGCGTGGATTATATTTGTATATTATTATAATATAGTAGTACAAAGAGAGAGGTAGTCGTCGTATTGATTGTTAAACCATGGGTTAAAGTAGGTTGCTAGCTGCTCCCTGGTTTGAATGATTATTAGCCTAGAAGCTATTGTATTTAGGGAGAGAGAGAGAGTAGCACCACTAGAGATTTTGATTTTACCTTTAATGCACTTGTTGGTTGGAACTCAACAATCCGATCGATGTGAACAATTCGACTTTAGAAAACACACTGGCACAGGTGAGCGTCAGGGAAGAATGGATATTATTGTGAGGAGAATTAAAAAGAGTATCGTCGGACTAGTAGTAGTCATGAATGCTTTGTTGAACAATTTTTCAATCCCTCGCTGAAAATCTGAATAGCTAGAGGAAGTTAGCATTTCATGCTCTGGATTATTGCATTGCTGTTTTTCGAAAACGTCCCTTTACAATAGCTCCCCTCCCCTTTACAATAAAACTAGTATGCAAAAAAGGGTGAGCAAGAGCAAGCTCATCTCCACAAAACGTGTGGCTGTGTGTGTGTGTGTGTGTGTGATGTGATATATATAAACACAAATAAAATGCATTGTGATCATCATCATGAGTTTTGCTTACTTCCTGTCCACCACTCGGCGTACCTCTCCATAACGCAGACCACCACCACCCTCAATATACACAATTACGATAATACGATTTCCTATTTTTGCTCGATAAAACCGTAGCTATATAATATACTGTACCTGCATCAGTGATGATGACTGACTGAATGTGGACATTATTACTTCAAAAAATATATAAAATATTGCATGGTGGATGGATGGAACACGTAGAGCGCACACGTACGTTTCCCCGCTCATTATATAGCTTCACTGAAAAATATTAAGCATTATTCAGCAATAACGTACGTTGTTCCACCAAATAAGGGACGGAATTTCTCAAATTATGACCCCCTCCATGAAAAAGTATGCCACTCCATTTACCAAATGATGATACAGCAGCAGCAGCATCACTACTTCACAGTTTCAATCATGATTCAAAAAATCATTGACCATACAATAAGCGTTGTTGTTGCATACACGTCATGTGAATCGTCCATAATATCGTTTGATAAACGTACAGTTTCATTGTTGCGTTTTGTTTCATGAGGTTTTGGGAAAAAATCTCTGTGCAAGTTCCTCAACCCCTTGTTGTATACGTACGTACGTACACAATATATATTATGATTCACCTGTTGGGCTTGTTGGAACACTTCGTAATTGAGTATGTGAGTTTAGTGATAACGTGTAATTATTCCGCAGTGCTTTTGACCAGAGTGGGGGATTTTTTTGAACACCCCTTCTTGATACAAGGGGCACTGCTCATATAATGGTAATCACACGACACTTGAAATATGTTGCAAGGGAATGATGCTTGGTAATGTAATAATGATGATACATTTTGTGTCTCCTAAAAATGGAGGGGATGCATAGTCATCCTTTTTTTTAAATTTTTTTCTAGCTTCTTTCGTGTGAAATGAGGAATGTAATGAAGCTTTTTCTGTAAAAGTTGGAAATCAAAGTGTTCGAGAGAGAGAGAGGTGGTGGTGGTGATGGCCTCATGGTTTTTTTGCGTTGGTCATATTTTCTAACGCCAAAGGGTGAGGACGCGCTGACAAATCCGTATACTTTGAAAGCATGTGAATTAGGTGGTATATAGTAAAGTAAGTATGTATGGATAGAAATAAGCAACGCGGACGCAATTTTTTTTGGAGGTGCGAAGAAGCTTTACCATGTTCTGCTTGGAATGAATGTGGTCTGCCCATGCAGCGTGAATAGTGAGTGCATAATGTGTAATGCATTTGGCAAAATTATTGCTAGATTTCCGGCAACATATATATTGCTCTCTGGCTAACGAACTAATTGTTCCAGACAAGGTAAGAGATGAACTCACACAGCGTCAATCCTATCATCCACTTTGATCTTCAATGTCTCACTGCTCTTGAAAAAAACAATGTCAATGATCAACTAATGAATAGTGCAAAGATTTTTTGGTGATGCGCTCGACAAAAATAGCAGTCATTGACAGGACAAAGGAATTCCACAAAGTGGGAGTAGTTTCTGTATTCGTGAAAAACATTTCCATGAAAGAAGCCACCGTTGGGGACGTGGGTGTGGATCGAACCCATGTAGTGCCTAACTAATCACAGTCACTGAAACAGAAGTTGTAAAGGGTTCCAAGGTTTCAGCATATTATTATTGTAATCCGGATGAATAATAATAATGATATACAAAATAGTGTAGAAATGTACGTGAATTTAGCTACAATTTCCTTATCATTTATCGTCATTAGAATCGAAAACTCGGGTTTTTGAAGACATGTATTATAGTTTTCCAAATAAAATGTGTTCCAGTGTCAGCCCGCTTGACCTTTAAGTAATTTCAAATCGCCACTTCAAAGCGACCTATTCAAGATGAATTACATATATGAATTCTAATAAAAATAATTATTTGTTATAAAAGCCAGGTCATTGAAAGCACGTTTCTATTACTCCTCAATTCATAGATTGAAATAAGTTAAATCCTACTTATTTTTCCCATACATGAAGAGATTTATGTCGTAAGAGATCTGCACTGTGTGCTCCATCCAAACGTTTTTCTTTTTTTGCAACATGGAACATTTGACTGTGCTTGGGTGAACTTAATTTATTTTCTGCTGACCGGAATAACGGTTCTTTTGTAAAAACCTGTAGCATGCAAACTGTCATCAATGTTAGTCATTGTTGTGTGTCGTCTGATCTTCGTGTGCACGACAGGATTCAGTGAGCCCGACTCTATTCTCACAGAGAGAATACCAACATGGACAAGTAGTCATAAGCGATTTCCTGCTGAGACAAACTTTTATCGAGTTTTATGAAAACGAAGACCGTTGACCTTTTTTGAATGTCAGAGTAGTACAGAGAGAGAGAGAGAGAGAGAGAGACAACTGCTTTTGGCTTCCTAAAATATTACCGAAATGCATAAGTTATTGGCTTTTGGGATGGGATTTCTGGATGGGAAACGCGAAACAAGGGATGCTTTTGACAACTACTGATGATGAGCAGCTGGAAATATATTGCATGACTGACACTCTCTACTCATAACTGTTCATAAAATGTCTGATTGTCTTATTTAAGCCGGGGAAAATTCGTCACACAAAAGTGGACGTTGGTAATTATATGGTAGCATGAAAATAGATGCGGACGAAATGATGTTTAATTGATGTGTAAATGTGTACTGGAATACTCATAAAGGATACATTAGATGTCAAAAACTCATTTTTTTAAAAGTATAAAATCAAAATTGGACTTGGACTTGAATATAGCGTTATAAATGAAATAATATAACGTTTAACGTTGAATCAATTAAAACTTACAGGTGAAAATATTTAGTTGGGCGTTAGGGCATTGTTCTCCCATCAAACGGTTTTATGAAAATAAATGTACTGAAACATTTTACAGTGGACGTTGTTAAAAGAACGTAGAATGTCGTTAGACCGAGAATGTCATGTTTCATTTACATAACGTTCTAATACGCAATTATATATTAGAAACATATTAAATACATGTGTAAAAGTGTAAAAATGAGCTTGTTCCCCTGCACGTTTTTCAACTGACCATAATATTAATTTTAACCTTTAAGCAGGACGGTATCAACTTACGAGAATATTTTATAATGGGCTAAGGAAGCTTTGTCAAAATCTAATATTATTATTACTGTACTGTAATAATAACAAGTAATCATTAAAAGTGAATGCACGTCGAAAATAATAATACCAAATACACATACTCGTGAGGAACGAGCTACTAGTTGAACATCCTGACAATATGAATCGATTACAGAAGGAAGTGTCGTACAAAGTTGACATTTACTGTTCCAAGAATATAACTCTCCGCTAAAAATCTTAATGGAAGTTTCTGACAGAGGTGTGGAAAAATGATTCGGTGATTTCCTCAAAGTAATAGTTTTAATGAGAATAAAAGTATCACCTCGTAATAAAATTGAGCAATGTCAGTAGCAATCCACGATTATGGTATGCATATGCTATGCTGTTTATATAATACAGTTTAAATTTGCATGCAACTTTCTTCTGATAACTCGATTTTCTGGAAACTTTTAGAAGCAAAATGCAGGGCGTTCTGAACAAATCAGTGTGTTCTGCAATACGTTTGACATAAATATTGCCGGAAGTAGAATAGGCATTGTTCTATCAAATAACATTTTAAGTTGTGTCAATTAAACTGAGCAGCATTGCACGTATTACCCATTGCTTGGTTTGCTCTCGGCTAGCTACTTATCTATTTAATTTGCATGAAACGGAATAACCAAGTTAAATGGGGTTTTCTTGTCCTTAGTTAGGTATTGTCGCAAAAACACATAAAGTAAATCCAGGAATTCGATTGTCAATATGGGGATTTTCCTGTGAGATATGAAATCGTTGAGTAAGGTGAGATATTCTGGAACCAACCATGTGTGATGCAATATGAGGTTACTGGCGTTCGAATTAAACTGCTGAATTTGAGAGTATCCATATAACATCTCTAGTTTTTCATTCCTATGCGTTTATAATAAAAGCCTCAAGTGGGATTATCAAATGAAAAATCAATCCAATTAATTGGGACATTCCTCAAGCAAATCCACCTCCACCACCCTCATTTTTGGTGGTGGTGGTGGTGATTAGGCACCGCGTTGTAGGTTGTAGTCAGTTTCAAAGGGAGTATGCCACGGTTATATTTCACGTTTGAATTCTCAAAAACGTGTTAGAAACCACACTTGACTTGACTGGATGTGAAGCATTCAATTTACATTTTACATGTGGACTCAAATCGAAAAATTACATAATAAAGAAATGGAGCTAGAAATTACATAATAAGAAATAGGAAAGAATATGTAACTACTGTTTGCCATACCATGCTTGCATCTTGCATATCCTCGGGGGGTTGATATTCTTTCAACCCGTGCATCAACCAATTAGCAATTTCCCACAGGTCGTGGTCGTGGGATCGTAAGTATATTGATCCGGATTGAGCATTGCTGGATATTTGAAATAATGAGAAATGAATGAACGTACGTACCGTATACAACTGTAAATCATGGGAAACTTTCGTTGTTTTTTGTCTTAAAAATGTTCTCAATGAACTGCTATTCCACTACAAAGTTACGTAACAGATCGTACTATTTAACCCCTGGAGAAATATTGGGAACAGGTATAAAATGGTCCAACACTTATTTTCCCCAAGTCATTCTGCATTGTTTCGATGATCAATCCTGGCATTCTAACGAATCTTTCTTTAACTGCGGCATTTAAGCAAGGCTGGAACTGGAAACTACTAAATGCCAGTTGTGAGTGTGAGTGTCATATTGCTGTTAATTCGTAAGAAAAGGTTAGAATACAAGCTTTATTTAATTTTGAAAATTTCGTTTCTGTGAACGACAGGCACGCCTTAGCTTCCATCCCCCTATATTTAGTCCAGAAGTGAGCAAACGTGTGGCATTTCAAATGGGAAAAAATGTGTCGTGAAGTTGCCGTTATTTCTGTTTCTTTTACTCTATTTCTGGCCATTCTTCTCTCCATCATCGTCTGGTGGGTGTGGGTCAAAAGGGATAATTCGGTAGGAGACAGTCGGGACCGGCACAGTCATGCAGATTTAGAGTTGGCCTCCAGAAGTCTCGAATAACTGGTTAATTGGCTATTGATTGGTGTGACGTTCATCATTTTACATTTGCCAAACTTAGCCTGATTTCGTTTCAAGTTCTAAGCCTATTCAATCTAATCTTATTCAAAGGATTTTCTGTAATCGTCAACCTTTTGTTTGTTTGTTAGTTAGTTGATAAAATAAAGGTATAATGAAGAATTGCTGGTCTAATTTTATAAAGGTTGCAATAGGTAATCCCTTGTAGGTAATAGCAGAATTGTATCCATCGACTAAATTAATTTACGTCAAATGATCCTCAAGAATACGTCAAGAATAAACCAACAATGGATTGAACATGTCATGTTACCATATAACTTCCATTCCATACTTACATCCATCGTGATTACCGTTTTGTATACGCTGATTTCATTCTCATCAAGTCAAATTGCATTGCGAATCGCAAAGGTGTGAGCAAATAAACGTTGTTTGTTTCGCACAAATCGCAGGAAAAATGTTTGGAGAACAGCGATGCCTACCTTCGTCGGCGTAAACTTGGATGGATGAACCTAGATCGTTCAAACTAGATCCATAACACTTTCATAGATATCACTGTTTGTGAAGCTGTACATTTTGCTCATGAGAGAAAACTATGACAATTTGACAATGTGGATACCTTGATCCCATCATCACATCACAAGCAGCGCAAAGTAGACAACGTCAGATTAAATTCTTTTTTTGTTACAAAGGCTTGCTTTGACTTCATAATAATGACAATCAGTTCTGCTATATATTATGATTACATGATACATGCAACCAAGCTAACCTATTCTGCGATAGTGTGTGTCGCAATTCGCTGAATGCATTTGCCGACCCAGAACATTAAATTGCCTTTTCCTCTTGCACAAACTATCTATGTACGTACGTACGTAGCATGTTATTATGGTAACGGGAATCCTACAAAGTAGCCAAATATTGTACTATAAATACGTTCGGTACTTGAATCAGTTTTTTAAACGATTTAAGTGTTATGCTAATAAATGCTCAATAAACTTTGGACGGTCTAGAGATGTGGCTGCTGAGAAGATTCGTGATCGTGCGTGACTATACAGCCATATAGCTAATATTCAATAATATGCAATCAATCCATTTTTCACTCTCACAGCATAAAAGCACGTTATTAAGACCGAGATTGTGCATATCATCATTTTGACTCCTATTGAATGTTATATTCTGGAAAAAATATTCTGGGGAAGGTTTTTTGAGCTGCATGCTTTCGGTCCTGTTCAAACATTGATTATTATTATACACAACAACACTTGCAATTTCAAGGTTACAAATCTCTGCGCGCCTACTTTGCATCTTTGGGTCTTTAAAAAATTGCTTAGCTTTACGCTCTATAAAATTAAGACTTTGTTCGATATACTGCATAATATCCAGTATTGCACATAATGACATGCTTTCTATATAACATTACTATGTTGTGTTTTGTGGTTGGTATGTATGCGATATTTGTAAGACAGCAGGACGGACAGACGAGCTGAATTTGTAATAACATAGCAAAAATTGTACGCTTTTCCCGGGATCTTGATGAAGATCAATTCAAATGCGCAACACACACATCATTTTCTATTTAAAGCTATGAAATGATGACAAACGCAAACTTGAGGGTTAATCCAAATGAACAAATGGGGTGTTGATTGATGGCAACTATCTATCAACCTTTAGTTCTAGAATTGACTACGTACTTTGCACCGACGACCGAAGCAGCATTAAATAATATAAGTTCTGTCATGCCTTGTCATGCACTAGTTTTTTTGTATGTACTCGCATGAGATATAGGTATAGTATATCATACTCCTCATATCACTTTGCATCGTCTGACTCTTGCGTGGCTATATAATAAAATATTAATAATAATAAATCAATGTATGCTTCTTGTGTAAGTATAGTGAGGTGGATTTGGCATTGATTTTGATAATCAATCTCCATTGCATGCTCTGAAGCGATTAGTATATGCTATTCGCTATTGCACGCTGTAGCAACTAAAACTCGGCGCAGGAGGAATCCTCCACTTGGAAAATTATTCCTCCAGACTATCCAGGCGAGTCTTCTTGGAAGCCGCCCTAGCCCTTAGAGAACTAACTTGCTTAAAATTATATTAAATGCTCTCCAATGGAAATTATTTTTGAAAAATACCTCCCTCGCGTGATTATTATGCTTAATTATTAAAGGAAGTTATTAAACGGTACTGGGATCAGTGGCGTACAGGAATACCGTCAGGGGTGGGCAAGTGACTATGGCCTGACTATGCCATTCAATCTATGTGAATCGAATATCGTCATTATTTCGGGGGTTTATATTAAATATTTTACAATAATAGCATAATATTCTTTGCATTCTTCTACCGATCATAAAACGCTTACATGTACATTCTCTTTGGCGTTTCCTTAAAGTTAATGCAATTTATACTGCTTCTCAGGAAATTCATGAATATTGATATCGTGGATGTTCTGCTTACGTTACGTACGTTTACATAATATGTATATTATACAGAATTTATAGATTGATGCTTATTTGTATACGCATGACACTCGTATACTTTGGCGACGAATTCCTCAGGTCGTCATGGAACCTGAGGTTACTCTGACAATTATGCTGGAGGACTTTCGCTGTTTAGAAAAATGTAGGTTGTGTCCCTACCACATTTTAAAGTATTATGTGAAACAACCTTAACACAATTACTTGATGAAAACAAATAATACATAGTATTACGGTTTTGCATGCATGCCAGCGGGATTCCTCAAAACAAAACGTTACATTTCATTTTCAAATTCATGTACACTGCTTTTGCCAAATTATAAACAATTTCGAGTGGAACAGCATATTAAATTATTATTCCACCAAGGCAATTTTTTCTCCATACAAAATGATAGGATCAAGCGGTCAAGTTGTATCTACATAGATAGACCTATAGATGATAGAGGTAAAAACCGGAGGAAGCCAGTCAAGGAACAACCATAAGCGAATAGTAACCTATAAGCATATATGCATCGTCATAATGTATAACCTAAGCGTATAAAGTGGGGGTTTGTAAATTTTTAATGTTGATATACGATTGACTTTTTGACCTGGTTCCACAATTCCGGTCTCTAATCGATAATGTCCCATTAATATTAACTTTTATTTTTCTCTTAGGGCTATTAGCTAGCTGCTGCAGAAGACAACATTAACCGATTTCCCTGCATGCTGTGGGGAATCTGCAGTTTTCAATTTCAAATACTCACACGACGATGCATATTATTATGGGTCTAAAACAGTAGGGAGGGATGATGAACAGCATGAAGCATGATGCGTTCCTGTTGAACTCTGTGCATGCATATCAGTCCATGTACCAAAAACATAACCATAACGAGAAGACTGTAAAAGTCATATAAATAACTTTCGTTCCGGGCAAAATGATATGCTATGCCATGTCAAGTCATGTTATGTCATGTCAAGTCATGTCATGTCATGTCAAGTCATGTCAA
>JAANSN010001184.1:0-37327 GCA_036850665.1 Dicranocentrus wangi | reverse complement strand
ATCAGCCAGACGCATTTCTAGACAAAGCGCAAAGCATAGAGATATAAAGTTTACAAACATTTGTGTTTCGTTTATTGGGTGCTATACCCTTGTCAAATCCGAAAATAGACACAAGTTGGGAGATGCACTGTACAAAAAGGAAAATAAAACAATATGAAAGGGAACATCCTTCCTTATATTCCATTTCCCTTTAAATGTATGCGTATAAGCTGGAACATAGTAGTGTTGTTTGGTTGTGTTTGTATTCTTTTAGAATCGGTGATTGTTAGGCAAGCGTGAAAATGAATCATGCTGCAATAATAATTATTACTCTTTGCTTCTTTTCTTTCCCTTTTTTGTTATGAAAGCAGCACTTGTGAAGACAAATGTAATCGTATATGTAAGCATTTATAGGTTGCATTTCCCTTGTTACATTGTTATGTTAAGCTCCTGGTTAACTGATGAGATGAGGATAGGCAAACAAGGCATCTAACTGATTCACATACTTGTATGCATGGAGCGAAATTGTATCTAAATTTTACATGAACACGAACGAATGAAAAAGTATAGTGCATGTGAGTGCTGCTTTGCTTTTCACGTTATACTCATAAACTCTGGATTAGGGTAGATGATTTCATTCCATACCTACTTTGGGTCGGCTGCACGAAATGGGGAAGAATTGTGGAAGTGGGATTGTTATTATGATCTTACCCTACGCCATATCCCTTCGGTTGAGGCATTGCAAAGGGGGAGTTTTTAATAATAATCGATTAATTTTCTACAATTACGATTACGACACTGTTTACGAAAGGGTGTGAGTGTTGCTCAACTTACGAGGATGACGTGAGGGGTTTAAAACTAGAAATGCCTTGGTTTTATCGTGCTGCTGTCAGATGAGAACCCATCGTCCGTGTGCGTTTCAGCATTTGATTTGCCGCAAGTCAAATGTAGATCGTCTTTTTCTGTGACACTAGTACTGAGGCAGCACACTGAGTCCATCAGTTGGATTACGGCAACACACATACTGCAAAACTGGTCGAAATAAGGAATTCAGACACCTTTATATTTCCCAGGTTGCACATTTACTATCTAACGTCGCTTCACTTTGGACGGTGTAGTTCAAAGATTTTATTTTACAATCCCGAGAGTTTAATAGGTTACCGTTACCCCCTTGATATTCCATTCATAAAATAAAACAATTCACATCCTTTTACAGAAAGTGTTTTCCCCTGGGACAAAATGCCGGCATCGCATTGTCGTATGGTCGAGTTAAGATAGGTTAAACTAGCCCACTAGTCATTTACGACTCCAAGCAATGCAGAGCCCTTTGCTAATAAATATACAACTAGGTTTAACGAAAAAATGTATTATGTGTATTTGGAGTTTGGACGAGGGGAACTCTTTATTGCGTGATGTGACGCATTCCAGTTTTATTTGATGATTGCAGACGGTTTCAGGCGAACTGACTTAACGAAGTTTGTCGTTATGTTTATCTTGACAAAACTCATGTATTAGTTAGAAAATGGGAGAGAATAAAAGATTTGATGGATCATCAATCCCGTCAAAATTTTAACCACATTACCATTCGAAGCACGCTCGCAGACGACATATGCCCAGAATAGGTTTTTACAAGTTTTACGTAAGATTGAGAGAGGGGAGAAAAGTGAGTTTTCCCATTCAGTAGTAGTTCCTCCTATTCAAAAGTGTTCGATGAGTGAAACGAGATTTCATGCTTGCTTCCCCAAGTTAATACCCATTCCTTAGAAAACGGAGAAAAGGGAAGGGGTGTTTGATTTGTAGATTGATGGATCATGACAGGAAGTAAGATGTGCGGGTTTTATGGATACGGATTGAATAATGATGATAAGAAATGATGCATCATTTGGCTGGGATATTAAATGAAGAAATCAGACTGCGCCAGGGCAGACTGTTTTCAACATGGGTTCCAGTTGCATACGGTACATTTCAACTGNGACTGTTTTCAACATGGGTTCCAGTTGCATACGGTACATTTCAACTGAATGACATCTCGAGCTGTGTGAAAGGCATAGGGATATACAGAGTTGTCCTAAATGTATAGACGTGTAGTTTATGTTCTCAGTGAGAATTAGGGGAAAGTAAGAGAAAGAATGAAAAATGTGGAGATAAAAGATGAAATAGAAAGTCTTACCACAAATACACTTCAACCTAGGGGTTGAGTGTACACTGGGCTAGTCCCAAAGCTTAAGACTGATGATTCCATACGTCGTACGGTTTACACTGGGAGTATAACTGGGAATACAAGGCTGTTAAGTACATCAATCAGAGTTTTTCCAAAAAGTTTACAGCCTCAAAGAAAGTGGGGTTACAAATCGGATATAAAAGTGGGATACAGTACTCACGCTATACTGCACTTTCCTCGAAGGTTATGTGTACATTGTACGGTAAATAATGTTACTTAAATGCCCATATGTATGCTCACCCCCTATCCGTACACTTCAAGTTTTGTGACTTTTTTTATCGTTGCACCGACAAAGTGAATCGTAGTCGTGATTGTATTAACTAACATGTCTCTTCCTGTCTGTACACCCGTAGGATTCCAGATGAAGATAAACCTGCAGCCATGAAACCAAATTCTTTGAAAAATATTGACCACACAAGACTCCTAGTCTTTTCCCTCGTCTGGTTGGGATGTTCTGGCCAAGTTCCAGAGAACTCATCAAATCCTCGGCAAGTACAATCACAGAGAAATACACCGTTTGACGATGGGAGCAGACCGTTCTGGAGTAGCCAGCCGACCTCCCCTTCTCGTCCTTCAGGAGTAGTTCCAGATTTTCTTTCTAGTATTAATCAAAACAATCAAAGATCTCCAGTCACGAAAGACGATGCCGATGACCATTCCGTCCCTCAGCCACAAGCACAAGTTCAGAGGAGACCACCTTTTCTAAACGCCAACTCAATTGAGGATGAAAGAACAAGCGACAATAACTTTATCGACAGGGATAGGGGCGTTATTGATCGAATTCGGAACCAAGATGGTAGTCGAAACACAAACGATGACTTTTTTAACAATCGTGATCGCGGCCAGGGTTTTCGGGATGGAGAAAATAATAGAACAATTAATCGGTTTCAACCTGGGAATCAAAATGTCGATAACGATCAACAGTTTCCCTTTGGAAGAAATCCAAATCCAAGGCCCCAAGATCCCTTCTCAAGTTTTGGTCCGACAACCCCAAACAGAAACCGAAACAACCAGGATCCTAGACAGAGACAGCCGGATCAAGGATTTACTTCGTTTCCTAATCAGAGACCACCACAAACTCCAAATTTTCCGTTTAATACTGGAGCTACCCCTTCTTTTAATTTTAACCAGAATACTCGCAACACCCTTATCAAGGAGCCGTAAGTGGGAATTTATACAGAATTTTCACTTCATTCTCGTAAAACACTTGAAGACGCACGTAAAGCAAAGTAGAGTTGAGCTGTGTATTTTTTAGCAAATGCTTGGGGCTTAACAAGGGATTAGTTGAATCCTTACGGCTTGTGTTCGTAGATGTTTTGCTTCTTTTAGCCTATTGCAAATGACTGCTCTTTACCCCATCATTGCTCGCACAAAGTCATTAACTTTGTTCATATCAGACACTCCAGCTTGAGTTGGTGGGATTACAAACTTGAATCAAATCATTTTGGAATTGCATTATTTCAAATTTTAAGCACTACACTTTAATGTAAGAAAACTTGAGATTTACTACTAATGAATACTGAAACTGAAGTGAGGATGGCCTGAGAACTGCACAATAATTCATTAAAAGTAAAAGTTATTCAAGCTTACTTTTATCTGTTAAAATTCGAAAACCTCGTATAGTCTTTCAGTTACCCCCAAGCAACTCCAAATTCTGTGTTAATATACACCTAGGTGGTGATTTTAATATTTCTTTAGAATTAAATTTATTTTTCGCCCATATGGAAGAATAATGGAAGAATACTTTCCCAATGAACATGTACAAGGGTTGTATATGGAAGTGTATAAAATCCTTATCTCATCAACGTTTGCGTCTGCTTGTATAGTATGTATATCATGAATGGATTCTCCTCTGGATGTGTGTTGATTAAAGTAGGATTTTTGGGCGAGTAATATTTTGCATAAACCGACGACGGATTTAGGGAAGGACCGTCTGCACTTTAAGTAATGAAAGAAGGTGGCTTGCGGTTTCTTCATTAATTTGCTCACACTGTTTGTGCCTTATAGTGTTGTCGACGTCGAGTACATCTCATACAAATTCAAATAATATATCTCGTGCGTGCACCTGCTTCATCTCGTTTAATTTTGGTTGAGCAATGAATCCTTTATTCGGGTAACACTAGCTCAGGTCTTTCCGTCGCCTCCGGTTTTCTAAATGCCTAGGTACTTTTACAATTTCTTATCATACCATCTTTTGTAGTCTATCAAGTTGTGAAATGTGTTAGTATTCGACAGCAAAAGCCAACCATAGTGGTTACATATGGTGGCCTGAAGCCTTGACATTTTGGACATTTGGTGTCCAACACGAGCGTACAGAAAGGTTAGCTCATCATGACAAGGAGCAGCAAGCAACTTTACACAAAAATATAAAGCAGTACCGCATTCTCCGCAATAGAATACCCGAGAGTCTAGAAGAGCAATTTTCTTATTTCCCTTTTTGTCTTGCATTTTACGTATTCCGGAAAAGTCTTCCTTTTACTGTTCTGTTGAGTGCGGTACACTACGTTTTGCTTTAATTTCTACCTATCTTGTGTTCTTGCGAAACTGGAAACTTCAAAGGAGATAGATGAGAGTCGAGAGCGAGTAAACACTTTCATCTTTCCTTAACTTTTGTACTGTATATAATATTTGCGTGTAGCGTCATGCGTTTATACTTGCGATATGCCCGTTTTCATTCCCGACCCCGGCAAACGGGAGATGCTGATTATTGAGTTGGAACATCTTACATTTTTTTGGACAAACATTCAAGGGGGGAAGTATCGACCCAACTGTTTCATTTCCTCATTCGTTTCTTTCAATCCTCGTGCACGCGTATCTCTTACAATTGAATACTCATAGGTATTTAGACCCATACTCGATGTTCTCGTTGAAGGGGATCCTTGTGCTATGCATGTTGTTTGCCTGCACAACGCAACGTTGAGACAGAGAGTCTGGAAGATGCGAGAAATAAGTTTAATCTGCCGGTCTGTCGACTTCCTCCTGTTTATATTTTCTCTTCAACTTAACGCTTTATGCTTTGTTACAGAGATGCTTTGTTCTGCTTCCTGGGTTTTATGATTGTCTGGAAATACCCTCGCACACGAATTTCGTTGGACGTCGCAACAACCGTCTCGAATTCCGTAAAATGCAAAAGAAAACCTCACAGATGCCGTGAAAATGAGAAGCTTGCCGTCTTGGCTTTATTCCTAGGAATCTATTCGGTTGCAGGATTTGACATTACGTAAAATGAGTGTGAGATCTGGTTTGCGTTTTCTCTGCTTGACTTCTCTCACTGGGATTCTGTCTAGTAGCCAGCCGCAAGACTTTTTCAATGATGCTTTTTGGTGTCATCATCCTCTGATGGTCTTCGTAGTCTCTGGATATTACCTTAAATAATAAATGAAGATTAAGTGGACTCCTTCCGAAAGGGAAATTTAGTGTAGTGCTTGGGTGTATTAGAGTAAAGAGCTTCGCTATGTTGATATGATGAGCTTGTGGCTGTCATAATGTCCGGGCGTTATAAGAGCTTCGCTATCAAATTAATTTTGTTAGAACGTAGAAAATGCACATTGATTATGTTATATATGAGGTGATGGATATAAAAGGGAAGAAACCTTTATTTTGTTGTAGACGCTACTTCGTTGTCGCCAGCAAGATGGTTCGGCCTGGTCAAGTGTATCGCGTTGCTGTAACCCTCTTTCAAGGACAAGTGCAAGCCCAAGAAATAGAAGTGAGAGCGTCCCTCCTCAGAAATGGGGTTGACATTGGATCTGACACAAAAATATGCCAGCCTAATTTCCCAGAAACACTTATGATCCGGGTACGTGAGAGTTTTGCTGCATATGAAATCCAATTATATGAACCATTATGTTCTTTTATGGCTTCAACTTCAAACATTGTTCTCGTGACATTTGGAACTTTTCTGTGCCTCTGACTGAATTATGTTGCGTCATGAGTTAAGCACTCCCTTTTCCTTTATGAAAAAAAGTTATCTCCGTGGACTGAGGAAAAGTTCTAAAAATAAGAACAGAGGAAGGGGCACTTGTCACCGTGACATGCTCCTAATGAAAAGTTATGATATTACGGGGATAATTGTTTGTGTGAAAGCAATATTTCTCGTGTTAAGTACGGGCTGTCTTTGTGTTTGGGGTTTGTAGGTGCCGAGAACAAGCATTGATGGAGATTATAGACTGAGAGTGGAAGGGAACGATAATGGGCTCGTTGGAGGGACGGCGTTTGTTAATGAAACTCAACTCACTTTCTCTGGTCGTTCGATGACAATTTTCATCCAGACTGACAAACCTGTTTACATGCAGGGGCAAACTGGTAAGACTTTGAAAGCATATTATATTTACTCGTCTTAATATTGTTTTGTTGTGAGCTAAATACATTTAGAGAATAAGATGAGCCCTCTGAACTGACTCAGGAACTTTAAATGATTGATTGCTAAACATCCATTTAGTATGAATAGTATGAATACGCAGTTGGTGTATGCAAATTGAAGAAATACATTTGTTCTCCATTTACAATCATTATAATGCAATAAAAAACCAGAATCGCTTTACCCCTCGAAATAGGAATAACGCTTATAGAGTACTAAAACCCTCGAATCAAGAAAGATTGAACTCGCCGTTTTTCCTGAGTGTTTTTATCTGCGTTTATGATTTTCGTTTATGACATAACCGAGAAGTTTAAGAAGCAATGAGACACAAGAAAAACTCAGCTCTCTCCAACCATTCATACCATTTTATTCAATAAATGTAATTTGTTCGTGAAAGAAATGGGCAAAAAGGGGAAATAATGGTCGTATAAATGTCACGTGAAATCCATTCGATCCTTTAGCTAAAAATATGTTTTATCACCACCTCTCGCTTTCGCTTTCAGTCCGGTTTCGGGCCATTCCCATCAACACTGCGTTAAGGGCGTTTGACGATGCTGTAGACGTGTATATGCTCGATCCCAGAGGAAACGTTGTGAGAAGGTGGTTATCCAGAACGGTAAGAGGAAAATGTTTTCCATATTGAATTATATCGAACCACTCGGAGTGTTATAAATTGTAGGCGTTAATACCCTGGCTGTACATTCTCTAGTCTAATTTTGGAGCAGTCAGTCTGAAGTATCAACTGGCGGATCAGCCCATTTACGGAAATTACACTATCCAAGTCAGGGCCCTACAACAGATTGAAGAAAAGCAGTTTCGAGTTGAGGAATACTACCAACCGAGGTTTGAGGTTCGTTGAACTTTTCGTTATTCCAGCAAATTATTTTAATTTGAGAATGTAGCAGTTGGTCTTCATGAAAAACAGTTTTTTCCTCAACGTTATTGAACGAGCCTGAAACTCGACATGAATTCCATTATATTGTGGATTACCACAGGTCAACGTGACAATGCCAGCATATGCGTTTGACACGGATCATGTATTGCGGGGAGAAGTTGTAGCCAATTTTACTCATGGAGGACCCGTCCGTGGTAACCTTTCTATAACTGCTATTATCCGCCCGATCCCAATGCCAGGAAGGCCAGTGCCAGTTGTTAGACAAGGCTCCATGTACGACATGTATCCAAAGCTTTTCATTCATGAGCCAGATGTGAGTTGATATTCTTATCTTGTTTCATAAAACGAGGAAGCTTTTCTACAATAAATCTCAGCAAATATTGAGTATTTGTATTATTTTTTATTTATGCGTATGCTTTATTATTGACAAACGTCATAAACTACACATGCTATATAAATAATACGTTTTTTGTGACTGCAGTTCAAGGGGTATTTTGAGTTCCAATTCCCGATGTGGGAGATCGAGCGTAGTGTTCAGGTACTGGACAACGTAGAAGTTGAAGTGAGAGCAGAGGTGGGGGAGCACTATTGGGATGAAAAAGAGATTGGATACTCCAAAACGAGGATTTATAATTCCAGTCTTCTCCTCCAATTTCTCGGAGGCACCCCTCAGGTGTTCAAGCCGAACATGCCCTTTACGTGTTATGTAAGTAATGACATTTCACTCACTCCAAAATGAGTTCACTCATACACTTTTCAAGATCAGAAGGGATGATAAATTTAATTTAATCTGGATTGAATCTACTCCGTTTTCTGGCTCAATTAACATTCGTATGCTACACCGAGTGCATTCTAGATCAAAGATCACGTCTTGTCATGAAAGTGCAGTTTTCTCATTTGAAAGTAATCCGTTTAAATTTTCACTTCTCCTTTTCCAGTTGACTATTTCGTATCACGACGGGTCGCCACTTGTAATTGAACGACTGCTAACAAGTAACTTGGAAATTCAGCCGGAAATTATAATGCGAGGTGGAGGGCGTCGCCGGTTGGGTAATAGACATGTTCAAATGCTACGCAGTCAACCGGGTGTTTGGCAAGTGACAATTGATCTGAAACAAGAATTGGGAGGTAGTTATTCAAGCATGATTGATAAAATATAGCATGTTAATGTGATGTTGATACATTGCTTGTGAAATTCACTTCCTTATCCTAATATTTTTAAAGTGCCAGAGAGATCACGGCAGATATCCCAACTTTCTGAGCGACGTTCAATCCCTAAGGATATACGCTGTGTATAATAATCAATATCTGGAAACTGCCACAGCGGAGATGCAAGCCGTGGCTCATTTCTCCCCGAAAAACAGACACATACGCGTAACGTCTTCCACAGATGCACCCAAGGTAGTAACAAAAGAGAAACGCATAATATTGTAAAATGCATCGTGTAGATGTGAATTTGAGATGATGAAAATGAAATTTTCCTATTTGGTTGCTGCAGGTTGGAGAATATATTATTTTTCATGTGCGGGGAAACTTCTATATGGATCGGTTTTCCTACCTCATTATGTCAAAGGGCGTGATTCTTCTCAGTGGGAGTGAGATTATGGACGCGTCTATTAGAACCTTTGCTATTTCTGTAGCTCCTGAAATGGCTCCTGCTGCGACAATAGCGGTTTACCACATTTCCAAATATGGAGACGTGGTTGCTGACTCATTGACTTTCCCTGTTAACGGGATATCACGTAATAATGTGAGTGAATTTTATAAGACGTGAAGTGAGATTCATTCGTGTGATATTTTATTTTACATTTTTTCATTATATTATTACGCTCTTTCTCCTCCCTCTGCCTTTTATAGTTCACTGTGCAAATAAACAATAAAAAGGAGAAAACGAACAACATTGTCGAAGTCATAATTCGGGGAGAGCCTGGAGCATACGTGGGATTGTCTGGGATTGACGCAGCCTTCTACACAATGCAAGCTGGAAATGATATTTCGTATGGAGAGGTAATGTCGTTTAGGAAAGAAGGCTTTGAAACTTATTTTCATAATGAACAATACCCTCCTTTCTAAAGTGGAAGAAAAGGGATCTTTATGAAGACTCTGTTTTAACTCCCATTTCACGCTCTTTTTCAGGTACTAAGTAAAATGATTACTTTCGACGAGGATTTCAAATGGTACTTTAATACACAGATGGATTTCTAGAGAAGGACTTCCAGATGATATTGCATACTTTCCATCACATTCCTTTGGAATTGACGCGAACAGGACGTTCGAGTATGATACTTATATCTTGGGAAATATTCATTTTGGAGGGGTGTAGTAATGAAATTCAGCTTAGCTAACGTAAAATGTTTATTGCCGCTCCCTGCAGATACACGGGTTTAGTCGTGTTCAGTGATATTCCTCTCCCTCGTCGACTGGATTATTGTAATGAGACAGCTGGCCAGTTCTCCTGTTTGACTGGAGGCTGCTACTTTTTCGATAGAAAATGTGATGGAATTCGGGACTGCGTAGATGGCACGGATGAATCTAACTGTAAGAATGTATAACGTACCTATAATGGGAATCTCTGCTTCACCAAGTTTACTCGCTCCAGAAAAGTTCCGTTTCTAACTTTGACAACATTCCATAAATCCTTTTGCTAGGTAATTGGTTCAATGAAACGGAATTAATTGAATATAAACTTCATCGATTCAACCGAATGCTGAGGCTGTATGAAAATGTGTGGTTGTGGAAAGATTTGAACATTGGTCCACACGGATACAGTATCTTTAGCCTTCCCGTTCCAGAAAGGCCAGCTCTCTGGATGGTTTCTTCAATTGGTGTGAGCCCTACCTCAGGCTTTGGTTTGCTGCGGAAGCCCATAATTGTGAGTGGGACTGAATAATGTAAATCCTGATGAGAGTGGTTCCATAGAATATTCTATAACAAACCTTTTGCGAAAATTGACCTTTCAGTATTCTGGCGTTCGTCCATTGTTCATGAACGTGGAAATGCCAGAGGTTTGCAGACAAGGAGAGCAAGTTGGAATTAGGGTAACGGTATTCAACTACATGGTGAAGGACATTGAAGTCATGATCGTTTTGGCAAACTCGCCGAATTATAAATTCGTGCACGTTGAATCGTATGGAAATGTTAAGGCCTACAATCCCAGAACGTCAATGGGAGAACATCAACATTTGATTTGGATAAGGGGACAAGACAGCGTTCAAGTTCATCTTCCTATTGTTGCCACCATTTTGGGAGAAATCGAAGTAAATATTAGACTTATTGGACAAATTGCTCGAGATGAAGTTACCCGGAAACTGCGAATCGAAGTAAGGATATGAAATATTGAAAACTTATACATTGAAACTACATACCCTAACTTTTGTTTGCTCTTCAACAGCCTGACGGAGTTCCCCAGTTCCGACACACTGCTGTTCTGCTAGATCTTAGTAGTCGTTCGTTCTTCCTTCAATATATGCATATCAACGTGACCGAGTCGCCCATGATTCCATACGACTTTGACAGATATTACGTGTACAGCTCCAACCTGGCAGAGATATCTGTCGTTGGAGATGTCGTGGGACCAGCATTCCCACAAATGCCTGTGAACGCAACATCTTTGATAAACAAACCTATGGTAAATCTTATTTGATATGGTTTGACACAATTCCCATATTAGTTCGTGAAGCATCTGAAAATAATTGGATTTGTTGTGTTTGATGGAGTGTAGGATTCCGCGGAGCAAAATATGTTTAGCTTTGCAGCAAATTTTTATACCCTTTTGTATCTCCGTTTGACGAATCAGCGGAACAAAACGGTTTACCGAGATGCCTTCCACCATCTCAACGTTTTATATTTGCGACAATTGAGCTTCCAGAATGAAGACGGATCTTTCAGCCATTTTAGGAGTGACTGGTAAGTATACACCATTTATCATCATTTATGTTTTTGAAGCATTCATCGGTTTTGTGAGTGCGGGTATATAGATAATATTATTATATTTGCTTACTTAGGAATAATTCAGCACCAAGTGTTTGGGTGACATCATACTGTGCCAAAGTATTTACTGAAGCGAGTTTCAATGAGTGGGAAAATTTCCTGTATATTGACCACAAAGTAAGTACTTTACATTTTTCGGCGACAAACAGCATTGGTCTGGAAACGTTCTAGAATTTTTTAATAATTATCATGCACCTTATCTAGGTTATTGCAAGAGCCATAGACTGGGTGTTACAATTTCAAACGGAAGAAGGTTCCTTTTATGAAGTTTCTCCGTACAGCAACAGAAGATTGAACGATACTGAGCAGTACATGGGAAACGTTTACACTCCGAATATAACTCTAACAGCTCATGTTCTTATATCATTACATATTGTGAAGGACCTGCCTGGAGTAAGTACCATGTTTTTCAGAAAATGTTTTTATTATTTTTAGACCCCACTTTCATTACATGAATGTTTTCGACAGACCATCGGACCAAAAGTAGCAGTAGCACGCCAAAAGGCCCAACACTATTTGGAAATCCAGGTTGATCAGTTGAAGTATGGGGCTGATCCTTATCAAATAGCCCTTGTTGCGTATGCACTCATGATTACAAAAAGTTCCAAAGCTGATGCAGCGTTTATCATTCTATCCGGAGCGAAACAGCAATCTGGTAAGCATAATCTGATTTATAACGGTTGCAGCGGGAACTCAATGGCTTTATCTACGTGTTACTTATTATGTTTCTAGATGATTTGGAGTATTGGGGAAAAGAACGGGTTCCTACACCTGACTACAAGCTGGAAAACAATAAACCCTTCTTGCTTCCCAGATTACCGCATAAATACGACTCTAGCAACATAGAAGCCACGTCTTATGCTTTGATGGTATATGTCGCACGGCAGGAAGTAGTACTCATGCAACGTATCGTGAGGTGGTTAAACAGCCAACGTTTGTATGACGGAGGATGGGCAACTACACAGGTCAGAAATAATTTCAATGTGAATATGGGGTCACATGAAATAATTTAATCTACACTTGTTTTATTTTTTCGTATTGCGAACACGTCATGCTCACTTGTCTTTTCCTTGTTTGCAGGATACTGCCGCAGCGATGAAAGCTCTGATTGATTTCACCATCCGGTCAAATATACGAAATGTGACGGATTTAACGGTTACAATAGAAGCTGTCGCAATACCAGACATTGTCACTACATTCCGTATCAATGCAGATCAACTGTCTACACGTCAGGTTCTTAAGGTTAGGCTGCAGATTTAGCTCCCCATTTTCTCTCTGAGCATTGCTCAGTGAGCAAGCAAACAGTTTTTTATGATGATGACAGTATTGCGTGAAGTAAATCTCCCAATTCCGGAGAAGTAGGTTAAGTGCTAGGCCTACATATTTTTTTTGTTTATTGATGAATGTTGGTTTTCCTCTTTGCAGATCTCCAATGCATACGGAAGTGTAAAAGTACAAGTAAAAGGAGCTGGGTATGCTCTTCTCCAAATGCAGGCTCAATACGGCGTTGATCGTGATCGATTTGTGACTGAGCCGCCAGTAAGAGCTTTCTCGTTGATACCTGAAGCCAGATATACTGGTAGAAACGCTTCATTAATCGACTACTGGGTTTGCCAAAGGTACTTGTTTCATGAGAACCAACAAATGCAGTTCAATTTATAAGTAATTTTGCATGCTCTAGAAAACCTACAATGTCATTTTGTTCATATAGGTGGACCTACTTAGAGGAAGCCGAGCGCTCTGGCATGGCTGTTCTTGAAGTTACAGTTCCCACAGGATATTTCCTTCATCAAAAGAGATTAGATGATTATGTTAAGCATGGGGGTGTTCCCACTCTCAGACGTGCTAGATATTTTCCAGAGAAGGTCTTCTTCTACTTTGACTATGTGAGTGAATCCCCCGAGTTCCAAGCAAGAGCTTCTTATTGCGTTCTGGTTGAATGAAACATGCATTATTATTAACTCTGACATGGTTTGTTTTTCAGCTGGAAATCAATCCAACTTGCGTGAACTTTACGCTACAGAGGTGGTTCCCGGTGGCGAATATGACTCGATATTTGTCCGTTCGGGTGTATGATTACTATGCTCCGGAAAGATTTAATGAAACAATATTCGAGGCATTGGATCTTTACATGTTAGACATTTGCCAAGTTTGTGGCAGTTACCAATGTCCGTATTGCCCGGTGTTCGCGGGCAGCTCAATACTAACCCCTTCCATGACTGTGATCTTTTTTTCTGTTATTGTATTTGCTTTAACATCGTTATTCACATCGTCATCTCATTTTAAACATGAACTCTGAACAAAAAAAGATATTCTCAAAGTTCAATAACACGAATAAAACGTACCATGGCATAAAAGGATATCTCTGCAACTAATCTTAACTGCCACAAACGGTTTGTACCTCAGTACCTCCGCACTGTATTGGAGACCTTCAATTTTTTGAAGACTTTGGAAATGTTACTTAATTTTTCTCCACAAATGGCGTACTTTTAATACGAGCCTGACTGCTACTTTGGGAATCTCTATTTAACACAATGAAGTCTGAATTGAACTACTGGGAAACGAGAGGGATTGATTGGACAGGCAGTATTTTCAACAATCTAAATACCTGATATGACAGCAATTAGCTAGATGTTTTTAACCCACTTGTACACAATTTACAACTTTTTTTTTAAATCTCACGTCTTCGATTATATATACATACATACTGATAATTCAATGATTACAACTACTTGAGTTTTAAATGCTTTCAACGTCTTATCAATGTTGTTCATTTAGTATTTTAGAATTTATACTACTTGCGACATATCTTTATAATACATTTTAATTTAATGTTCCGTCCGGTGACTTTACGAGTGCTTTTAATTGCAATGTTGATTCATTTTTCAATTTTGTAAATATATTTTATAGCAATTTTAATAATATGAAGTTTATAGAGCTTCCCGGTTTTTATAATGACTACATAGAGATTTTGTTAACGAGGATTGAGATAAATGAGTTGTGATGTTTTTAGTATCTAATCTTTGAATCTACCTACTCTTGAAGTGTCATACATGATAATTTTAATTCATTAATTTAATGTTAGTAAAAGGAATTCGTTTGAACGAAGGTATAGGAGCTTCTGGTTGGAATGTACAATACACAATTTAATTGAGTAAGGAATTTAGCTGTAGGAAAATAAACCCGGTAGCTAGACCAGTTTAATTAATGATTTGTAAAAATTACAAGTGACAGTGTCATATTCATCGTTAAAACAGTTGTTGTTATATTATGTAATATTATATAGAATTACGTTCAAAAAACAGAATAAATTAATTTAACTACGTTGTTTCCAAATACGATCTAAGAGACAAGTGTTTGTGATTTTTTGAGTCTTGCATTGCATATATACCTATATGTATGGACAGAATTCATACTCATCATAGGTGACCAATAAACTGATCAAATCATGCTAAAGTTACGTCATCCTACTCATTGTCAAATATGAACAAGTGGTAACATTCACATGTCATCTCCACCCAAATTGGTTATTGGTTCACAAGGAAAAGCCACCTTCAGATGTTGAAGGTCATATATGCAATACGTATCGTTTATGCCTCTTCAGGATTTAATATCCGGTCCAATTATGAAACCCCGTCATGACACCATAATTATGTAGCGTCAAGCGTCATCAAAACCGTTTCTTCTTTACTCGATATGTTTACTTCATCATGTGGCGTGGCATGGAAAAGCTTTGTTGTTGAAAGGCTCGGCACACGTCCAACCTACGGCGAGAATGAGAAATGCATGTGCAGCAAGAAAATTCTTGGCAACCCCAGGAAAGCGCTGTCATACCGGACATTGGGCCACTCAACCAGCTTGAGATTGGCTTCATTTATTATCATGACGGACGGGGTAAGTAAAAATAGGTATCCTCCCTTTGCAGTACAATAACGAATTTCTCTTTTTGTACGAAAAAGAACAAGACCCACCTTGATTCAATACCTTGATATATACGACCTAGCAAAAACATGAATTTTATTTATTTATGGTAAGGACAAAATACAAAGCTTATTTTTCGAAAAAAAAAATGAAAATTGACTATGAAAGCACCGAGCACTTCTTTCCCCATTCTTCTCCTCGAAATTAGTATTCCTTCCAAGATGAATGGATGGATGACTGTATTTTCCCCTAGTATTGAGATCGAGACAGGAAATAATGATGCTATTACAAACCCTTCTAATGACATTTCCTGACGTTGTGTACAAAGGAGTGAAGTGGTTCTGAGGGGGTAGCAGTCTGCAAGTGTGTAAACCGAAGTAAATACATGGCACAAAGCCTTTTATTATACTGCTGTGGCAGAATTTATTGGCTTCTTTCTCTGGATTTGGTACGAAATGAAACTCGTCCCTGTACATTCCCAGCGCCAGTGCCAGTGCCATTATGCCTATGCCTGTCTACGAATTCTTAATGAGGAAAGGGTAGAACGAGAAAAAGCAGTTATGGACTTACAATGGGATACCCCACACATGCACCTTATTTCCAGACACGCAGTTTACAAAAGGGAGCAACGAGCAGCCTGCTGTTGGCCATGAGGATATCAATCATATCTCATGACTAACAAAACTACAAGTGAAAATATCTTTGCAAAATCCTGCAACTACAAATCCACTTTTACTTTCGTCAACCTTTTGGTTATTTTAAAATTCGTGAGGAATTTTGATTGCTAATCCAGCCCAAAAACTTTTTTTTTCATTTTTTATTGCAAACGCGAAGTAAACCTCGGAATCACTGTGAACCCATTAGAAACACGCCATTTAGGATTGAGTTCATTGTAAAAATAGTGAACTCGTCTGTGACCTTTGATGTACCCTATGTTTCTTAAAAATGAGTCGGAGTGAAAGTAATAATGCTGCTGCATAAATAGCGTAGGACTGTAGGAGTGAAATTGAAAAAATTTAGATTTCGGTGAAAGTCAATTGAACCATGTTGTGATCAAATGATAATGCAGGTTAAAATGGAATTGTATTAAACCGGAACCCCCAAATCTAGACTCGTACTTAAAATAGAGAAAATTCATACAATGCATAAAATGCACAAAATCTCTGCAAAAAAGTACTCTAACCTTTATAAGCTCCATGCTCGTATTGCAGCGTCGATCTCAACCGACATACTTTTTCGGAGGTTTTACCATGCATAATAATTTTCATAAAACTTGCAATTTGCAAAACTTGCGTCGTGGGTCTATCGGACCCTCATAATTTAAAAACATATACAACATAAGATTAGCCATTAACTGTGACACAACGACCATAATAATGTCGCAGTTTTGGTAAAAATGGAACCATGTATGTCACAAAGTTTTAATCAGTAACCATTTCCGTACGTTGGTGTTAGACGGCTTGTGCACCACTGCTCTCGTTTTTCGTCGGTTAGAATGGCTAAAACAGAGCAGGGGCGAAAATCATTTGGGCCGTGTATCTGACTGACGATGAGAAACAGTGAGGACGCCGAACGGACTGAAACGGGATACTACATTCGTTCTGTGACGTACTTGCATGATAAAAACACTACCCCATTCCCCCATTCGTTTTCCTTTGAAAGAAACTTATTTTCCTGTCGTGCTACTCGTGTTATACCCCTCGTCTCTCGCCTCTCCTGTGTGTTCATAATAATTGCATTATGTCACTACGTTTGTATTGACCGTTCACCATATATATGCAAGAATAAAACAAAGTCTAGTTTGGCTTCTGTGTGACCCTTTGTTTATGAACAGAAAAAAGCATGTAGTTGAAGTGACCAAAACAGTTTATTGCATTATACAGTCATGCCAAGTATGATTCAGGCACTCACACGCTCCTGCATATATTTACCTACTATAAAGCTGATAAAAACACGTATTGCACCTAAACACAAATAAAAAATACGTAGGTTACCTTAAAGAAAGCACCCAACCAGAGAAGGGTTATTCTTCGTGGTATGCTTTTTTGGCATAACATGAACATATACGTATACTTGTGCCTTTATTCTTTATATATATTCTCCTCTCTGGCAGAGAATTTCTGAGATGACAAAATCGCGTGTTCAAACCCAACTTCTTGCCAGTTTCCTGAATAAGCTCGAGCTGACCTAGTCATAAGTCCGTGAAACCTGTCATTGCATTGGCTCCTCACCTCATATCCCTTACAATCAACTCACAGTGTGATTTTGCTAGACTTGGAAATTGGTTGAATTGGACTGCTGCCTGCCGTGTCTTGGGGTACAAAAGCACACACCGAATTACACCCTGTGTAACTCTTCCCAGCAATTCTTGATTGTCGAAAATGACGCATTTGGTGCTGGAAGGGAATAAGAATTCTCATCCAGAACCAGTATTCTCAGGATAGAAAGTAGAAATACAGGAGGGGAGCATGACATGAGGATGATAAGTATTAATTAGAAGGTGCTCAGATTAATTAGCTCCCCCGACATAATTGGAAAATGTGAGTTGTTATGTTTGTGAAGTGCATAGTGATGCACACAAGTTTTAGTATACCTACTTGAAATACCAGCAGTGGAGTGTAACGTTCATTAAGCAATAATAATAATCTTGGGTTTAGTGTAGAAATAGCCGCATTTAAGGATACTTTGGGACGAAATGGATTGCAAATTCGGGATACATATTTTCTTACTGTTACTTATCGGTAAGGATCAGTCGTACTGTAATTTAAGAAATGGGTGAACAGTTTGAGTAGAAATTTTCGAAAGCTTTTTGGTAGAGCAGACCACTCACATTGCCATCCCATCTTTGCCATTTTGTGCATGTCAAGACTAGGTGATAATATTAATGATGAGATAAGTCCAACTTGAGGTTTCTTTTTGTACGAAAATCCATGTTGCGTAACGATCATAATCTAGCCCTCTATGGTTGATGTTAGGTTAGTCATTGTAAAATATTTAAGATGATGACTGTACTTGACCACATTCATTCATTTTTGGCATGTGCCGTATCGTGAATCATTACCACTCATTGTGTCTCACTAGCCACAGTCGGTTGCCGCAAACCCTATAATTTATGTTACTGGATCTTGTGCTACTTTATTAATAATTTTACGTGCATTTCAATTATATCGCGACAAAGTTAACGCTTTTCACGAGGGTTAAAGAACCCAAACGTTGTGATAAATGTTGAATAGGCAGAGGATCTGTTAAAGCGACTTTTATTTAATCAGACACTTTGAGATTGTAGCTCATCTTTTCTTTCACTAAACTAAATCATAGTAATATAGATATATATATCTTATAAGACCTTGAACAAAGAAATCTGAAAGTTGGGTTTATGGGTTGCTAGTTGCTTATAAACGGGCTATGAGGAAGAATTGTAAACACATGTGGTGATAAGGTATAGGATTTTAGAGTTATAGTTTAGATATTATTTGCATGTGGAATTCGGAACTGTTTTTATATCAACTGGCTTCCTGAAAGTTCATTAGAAACAACAGTCCTACTAGGTTTTATGAGCATTGTATAGGCATCGAATTTGCATAACATGTAAAGGCGGTTCCCAGTTCCCACTTCCTAACCCGACCTAAAGTGTGGCCTTGTATATTTAACCTTGCACAATGTGTGGTTAACGTAAAATGTCGGCAATGAGAAACTGGAAATACCATATATATTCATACCATATATAGCTTTATGCTTGGCTACTAGCACTTCACTTTTGAAAGTTCCAAGTATGTGATTAAGAAATGAATCCCACAGTTTTATCATAATTGTTGTTTCTAGACCAATCGAATTTATTCCTCATAAGTGCTAGTAAGAACAACAAACCGGTATTGAAACAAACTATGCATTAATTAAGTGCTTATGTAATATACGAGGACTAGCAATACATACCTACTTATAACATTTATACATCAAGATGAATCAATGGTCACTTTTATGTAGATTGCTTTAGATGGTTGCAGCTTATAGTTTCAAACTTGAAATATTAATTATCAACATATTATTTTCTTGTAATCCTATTGACATTGATACAACAAAACATAAAAGAAAGTACCTGTGCATACATATCGGTAACACATCCTCTCGAGTTTTTAATTAAATCCAAGTCTCATACCACTTGCTGTACACAGTAATCTCGTTTCCACTATTCAGGGTACATGCTAATCTTATTAGACCAATTACATTTGCGTAAGTAACGCACAGAAAGAACGAAGTATTTGCTATTTAACCTAAATCTGTCGTTTTCCTGATACACGCAACTTATTTCGGGCCTTGTCTTGACTATATTGAGCCGAGATAAAAGTGCCCGTACCATGCGACTCTAATTACTCGGTCAACGGGCTCTAAATACTTTTTTGAGCACGAGTTACCCCCTTTTCCGTGGAATTCATACTCATACACAGGCTGTATGGTAGGGATATATAAACTAAACCCACTTGTTCTAATCGCATTCTGTTGATGTACTGTGTCTTGGGGCAGTACCAATAATAGCAATAATGGCGATTTGCCCTCGTCGGAGGGAGTGGACGATGACAGCGTTTGGAGATTTGTGAATTATTTATTGTTCATTTTGCAATTAACCAGAATGGCAAAGCGATGGTGCCCTCGTTCCTGGTCCTGATACTTGCAGCGAGGAACACTTGAAAAGATGTGCAGATAACGCCGAGCCTCTTTACAAGGATCCCGAGTTGGTGGTCCCAGATAGTACTAAAGCGGTTAATAGAGTATGCAGTTTATGGAATGAGTTCACATCTTGTATAAAAACCTACACAAATCGATGTATGACCAGACAGCAGAAATCTGAATTCGATAAGGCTTTCAAAGACCCAATTGTGTCTATGTCCACACTCTGTCAGGACCAAGATTACCGAAAAGGTATCATCTCTAATTTCCTACATTATAACTCCATAAAACCTAAGTAATTACAACTAGTACCATACCCAATTTTACCTTGAAGAGTACCTGCATCATGCCCCGTGTGTCAAAAAGATCTCAACCCAAGGTACCTATTGTGGTAATCAGTACCGGTACTTGATCGACCTGGTCTCTGGCGGTTCCGCAGTTATCAAACAGATATGTTGGTAAGTAAACAAGAGTCATGTCATCCTTCTTTCACCAAAGTTTATTGCACTCGATCAATCAAATTAAGATTATACTCGCAAAGTATACTAATGCCCCGTTGAGTACTAGCACTTGAATTGCACTTGCTGCGCGACACGTTTTCGTGGTTTTATTACACGTGCCGGAAGTGCTTCTGCTAATATTGCTTTTTTGCTACTTCTTTAAGAACCTCTTTTGCCTTTTACTTTTATGTCAATTGCCCGCTTTTGATAGTACGTTAACCTGTATGTCGAAGAAAGAAAATAAAGTGATTCACGGGAAATGTAATGATGTTCGGAAGGCGCGTTAGCAGGTGGAATACGCACATTGGTATCTCACAATCCATTTTCTTTACACATTTTTCTTTGTTGTAAACCCTTGCCGCATCCCGCATGGTTTACAACATTATGAGGAGTACGTGCTGGGAGGACGGTAACAGAATTATCATGTGGTAGGATAAATTGTCCGAACAATTTATCAGACAAGGTGACTCAATTGATCGAAACAACTCTAAAAAGAATGACAATATATGCTTCCTACTTTTTTGTGTGCGTAACATAAAAAATGTTTTCGAGCAAATAAGGCTCCCGGAAACGCCATTGTTTTCCACTAATCCACTCGGAGAAAGTGTACAACATGCCTGTGAACAAATTGATGTGTCATTTCATTTTTAATGGAACGGTACGGACACTGCTACGGTTATGAAACATATTTACGTACATAGCGATTGAGCTGTTACCAAACACTAAATGACACTTGGACAACACTCTGCAAATATATTATGGATGGACGTTGGACAAGGGAGGGACAGGGGATGGATAGAATGGCTTGTTCATCGTAAATTTTTAATGCCTCAATAACTCCGGCTAATGCGACCATCACTTTGCTTTCCGCTTGCTTTTTTCATCGCGAGGCCGAGACAGAAAAGCAATTTCAGAATATTTTCGCTTCATTGCAATAAACTGCACATGTAGTATGACGGGGCGATTTTCTGAAAAAGGATAAGGAAGTAACGATAATTGACGGGAAAATGCATGCGTGCGATAGTATTAGAGGCAATGACATTACACCGAAGTCAGGTAAAGTTTTACTACGATTGCTGTCACTCTCGCATTTATCACTTCTTCAAAATGCTTCCGCACAGAGGTGAAATGTACAAGGAAATGGAAATTTTTTACAATTATTGCTTTGTTCGCAAATGCACATTTCTTGTTGGCAAACTTAATAATATATTATGGACACTTGAATGACGTGATTTTACCATGTTAGTGAGTTACTCATGTCACCACTTACAGTTTCAGTATATATTTTTAAATAATGATTCTTAGTGCCCGGGCGAAATTCCGGAGTTGCATTCTTCAGAAAACTCCCGACAAATGTGATTCCCGAGTGACACAGTTTAATATAAATACGTCGTCAACTGGAAGACAAAAGTCATCTGACAGTAGCGGATTTAATGCAACAACCTTGGCTATATCAACACTTGACAAGTCATTGTCCATTGTAGCTCAGCAGTGCTCCTCTTTAAGGTTTGCGTAAAAATATAAAAGTTTCATTTCAGATAGCTGGCACATTTGTGCAAAAAATGTTTACCTTGAGAAAACAAAAAAAGACATATTATTTTGTCGTTAACTTTTTCATTACGTTCCTAAGTTTACAAGACAGGGAGGGAGGGAGCGAATAAATGCGAAGAAAGAAATGCGTTAGACATTTGAGATTGCATGCTATTCATTAGTTATCATCATATCCTTCCGTGTCGTGTGCCATGACAAGCAGTCATATTATTCGCAAACTGGATTTCTGTTGAATATATATATATATATATATATACGTAAAACAATCCCTTCCAGTAAACAGTATGATTAGGAAGTAGTCATTATATAGTTTGGGAATGTCTATGTCCCATGATTTACTCATTTGCGAACCTTGACAAAAACAGTCTTTGTTTGACACTTTTATCCTAGTCTCAATTTGCTCTTACCCATCAAAACTTTTTTCCCAAAGGATAATGGCCATTTCTCATGAAAAGAAGAAAAGTTTGTTTGATTACAGTATTTGAGGATATACCAATATACAATTTACCAACATAGGATGCATTTACCCTGGTTCATCACTTTTCATTACGTTTTGTTCCCCTTTCATGTAGCACATTCCGCGAGACAGAATGCCCAGGAATTGATCAGTCCACCTGGAGGGTGACTAATAAAGGACCGCGGGTGAACTCTGAGTTTCTGGATTCCGCCGAGTCCAGCAATGGAGAGTTGACGCAGAGCACCCATTTTCAATTAGATCAGCCCCGGCCTTCAAAATATGGCTCACAAGAAGGCACAATGCAGACTCCTCCAAGGCCAACCACAATGCAAGGTCTGTACAACAATGGGGATGGAAATGAGAAACCAAAAACCGACAAACTTTCTTCCTCTGGAAGTCAAAGTGGGTCTGGTAGATCCAACAATCCGCAAAAGAGAGGGTCGGAGTCTGGAGACTCGGGAAATAACGGAGGGGCGACCAGAATATATTTTGGAGGCAAACAGGCAGGTTTACACATAATGTGTATGACATGGCTGATGCTGATAAGCATGACCATCATATAGTGTACGATTAGTATGAGAGATATTTGAAAAATACATAAGAATAATTTCATAAATCAGTAGGATATTGCCTAATATGCGCCGTCCTACCTACATATTTGCATGTCTTGTTCGAAAACATATCAATCAAATAAGTATAAAGTACGTGTTTAAATCATTCTTATAGCGTAGAAAATACATTGCGATTTGCAGTAAGCTTTATCGAACTAGATGTGGAATTATACTGTGTGCACAGTGCACATGCCACATACATTACATAAAGCTTGTTTATTTATGTACTTAACGTAAGCATTAGGTGAAACTGTATACGTCTCTTGAACATTTACATTATCGAGCGAGTTTCGATACATTACATTATTGAGTTTGATTCCGTCCAGGTTAACGCTGTCATTAACATGAAGTTTGAGGAAAGTTTAGTGTTTAACTAGATAAAACAAATTCTTAAAGACTAAAGGTTATTTACTCGGATGAGAAAGTCGTTGTATATAACATGTTTGAAATTATATAACCATTCAATGAAACTGTTATGCTATTTTATTTTACAATTTTGCGTTGGTCAGGCTTAGAATTGATATGCATCGAATTTGAGACCATTGTTAAATGTAGTCAGTCAGACTATAAAATTATAATTATATACAAAGTCGCTAATTTATTTTATTGTGATAAACGCTTTGGTTCGTATCCGACAAATAAAAAAATATTGTACATCTTGGTTGAATTGTTTGGAAGGTTGGAAGTAGTTATATATACAGTGCATATACAGTTACTGAAGAAAAGCATCCAAAAACTTATTTAAAATATATCAAGAAGTAACAATTTTTATTTCATTCATTTAATTTCACTCATTGTACATATAATACATATTCATTGTAATTTTTATCTAGAAATAGTATCATGATAAGATATATAGAATCAACGAGATATATGCTTGGATTCATTCATCGACAGACGCAAATAGGTTACGCTTCACTTTTATCGTTCTTCACACCACTCATTTTCCTTGCGAATTTGTTCTTCTTCGGCTGGCGTGAAGTCGTTTCTGATGTTAAACGTTTGACGTATTTCCTCAGGGGTTTTGCCTTTAATCATGTTTGCAACAGTTTTGCAGGTGACATCCAGCAACCCTTTTATATCCAAGTAATTGGCAGCCTGGAACAAGAAGCATAAACAAAACCATGTTACCTAAGTATTTAAGCCCAGAGTTTTTTCCAAATTGTAAGAACACTGAACAACGTACCAAAATCAAGTCGAACAGAATCGCTTGTTCAACTTTCAAAAAGTCCTGATCCCACAAACTAATGTCATCCGTTCGTTTCTCTCGCGTGTCATCATCCTCGGGAAGTGGTGGGTCGTCCTGATAGGTCACCAACCATAAAATCATCAAAATAAGTATTTTTTTAATATACAAGACTTTCACCAATTTACGGGATATCGGATTCATTCATTCATTTCATCAATCATCAATACACCAGAAACGGTGCAGATTGCTAATCGTGTATCAAGCATATTACCACGAAGTCCTACGAATTATTAGATTTCTCTACCTTATGGCGCTCCGCCCACTGAATAACAAGCTTCAGAATCTCGCCACGTACATTTGGCAAAGGAATTTGTTCTTCCTTACTCTCATCAGAGTTGAGACCTAAATCTTCGAGCATTGTCTTGATTGTTGTAGACATTTTGGCAATCTCCACTGCTACGGTGAAATTCTCCTTGTCTGAACTTTGAAGAGTGACGTTGGCCATTTTGACGCCAATTTGATGTCTGGTCCACTTACACGCCTATGTGTTTGCTTTTTAGTTGGGTTGGGTCGTTCGTTAGGGTGTGACGCACAAAAGGGGTTTGAATTTACAAATATTTCTTAGAAATCACAAAAAAAGAGAGAAAGAGCTTTCACCAGTTTTCATATTATTACACAGACTCCGCACCGCAATTTTGTTTTGTTGGAACCGCATAAATATCGAATATGAAAGAGAATGTTGACGTTGAATCGACGGAACAAAAAATAGCTGATGTATCGATCGAAATTCAAAAAATCTGACAGTGACAGATGATCCAGTATCACTGACAACCGTCTCAAGGTGGATGATGGCATAATGGCATGGCATAAACCGTCATAAAATGCGAAAATCGGATTCGAGACGATTGCTCCAAGCAAGCCCAGTCTCACATTCCCCCGGAAAACATTATGAAGCAAGCTTCAGCTTCTATTCCTACGACGAACGACGATCAAGATTTTGTGTCGTATGGCGTATAGTAGTAGGCAGGCATAGGCAGTAGGAGGATAACTAAACTAGTAGTCAATTTTGGGTTGGTTAGTTGAAGTTTATAATTAACTAAATTCTCCAACCATGCGATACGACACTGGTTTTACTTTCTTCGTATCAAGGTCTCTTTCTTTAGTTTCTTCTTTGAGTTGCCCTAACTAACCAGGATTGTACCTAGGGTGCCCCGTATGTTCAGCAATACGAAAATGCTTTTCCAACGTAAAAATTAACGCTGAACACACTGGAACTTTCAATTTTTTGTAAAACAAACATTCCAGGCTGGAACTTCCAATTTTTGGAACACGTTTCAGTCCTGGAACTGCTGCGATCAATGCATCAGCATGTGATAAGCCATGAGAGCTGTGCAACCTTCAGCCTATTGTAGCCTGCAGCGGATTTGAAACTCCCGCGGTTTTCAAAATTTTCCACTTGCCTATGTTTGTTTAGTACCTCATACCAACTACACCAACAGCTTTTTTGCAGCGTTTCTAATCAACAACAACACCTACTGCTGGGCAAGGGCTGGGAATGTACTGATTGCAACAGTGGCAGGACTGAAACCTGTTCCAAAAATTGGAGGTTCCAGCCTGGAATGTTTGTTTTACAGAAAATTGAATGTTCCAGTGTGTTCAGCGTTAATTTTTACGTTGGAAAAGCATTTTCATATTGCTGAACATACCGGGCACCTCAGGTACAATCCTTGTNTGTTGTCAGCGAGTCACTAGTGGAGACCCATCGCAGACAAAAAGACCAAAACCAGGGCAACCCCTATAAGTGCTAATGGGGAAAGACATGTAGGTAAAGTTAAAGCTGTAGTGCAGAAGGGTGAACGATGCCGGGTGCGACTAATAGCACCAAATGTTAACGAATGTGTCACGTCGGCGTAGGGAATCTTAAATTTTATTTTGCTACCGTCTCGTTGGTGTGTATGGCATTTTCCCAACGTGTTCACACATTTGTAACGACATTTTGCGTGCAATCGTATCAGCAAGATTTAAACGTGATTCCTGCGGACCCAGATTTTTTTCGGGGCACATTGTGATTAGAGGCGAAACATATCTTCATATGAGGCAGGCACGAATAGGCAGTCCTCACAATGGCAGCCCCCTTACAGGCCATGCCAAAAGTTTCAAGCGATAAGACCATGATGCTTGCTTTCTGGGACCGGATCAGAGTTTTACTGGCGGAATTCTTTTATAATGGTGCCTTACTGACGTGAAGACTTTGCGTGTATTTTGGAAAAACTGAAAGCAGTGTAAAATCAGTAAACTGGCCAAGAAAATCTAATGAGACAGTTTTCTGATTTCATGAAAATTCAACTTGTCACACAAGGAAGGCCGCCATGAAGAAAGCACAGTTCACTGGTTTTGTCGAACCACATCACCCTCTTTACAACCACTACCTTACCGTACCTGACCGCTCTGTGCACCCATAACTAAAACGTTGCGTGCGTGGGGGCAAGTAGAACTCAGATGACCCAGTGAAGAAAGGAAAGTTAGGTTGACTTAGACATTACCACCCCCACCCCTGGGTAGCAAGCGACTACTACTGAGTGCGGTATGTCATTCGAAAACCTGAAAGTTGTTCTATCAGATAACATACAGATCGGTTGTCATACACGAGATATGTCTTATCAAAGTCTGCGCAACTTCTCTGGAAAGCCCCTCGTACATATCATTATGAAGGGAGAACCGGGCAAAGTTAGTATATTATCTCATCATCAGGTTCAGAAACTGCCTCAACGTATTCTAGATTGGGTGCTATGCTAGAAAGTCTCTAAATTAGGTGTCTGGGCTAGAGAGGCGAAATAGGGTGCTGGAAAGATTCCACCCGTGCGTGACAACAAAGAATCTAGCTATCTCCACATTCTCCACACAAAAACATAAATCTTTTTTTAGCTCTCATCATAATATAAAAAGCACGCATGACTGCACTTGATATGCATATTATTACATCCCATCCATTTCCACAGAATAGGAACTGGGAAACAACCCATTCCCGGAAGTAGCTTCCCTTCCAAATGACTCCGCGTGTTCTTTCCCAAATGCATTATTTTCTTTCCAAACTATCGATCCGGATCCTCCTTCTTCTGCTCAAGGCATTCTTCTCTATCTTTCTCATTATGCATGTCACGCAAAAAAATACACAACCCACATTTTTTCATTCCATTCTACGCCACGACCTACATTCCGAGATTTCCGAGTCGTCTCTTTTTGGAACTTGGTTGGATGGAACACTGTTTCACTCCTTTCCTGTCTTCCCACAAAAGATACAAGAAATCAATATAAGAACCAAAACTTGTTTCAACCAGAAAACCAAGTCGTCGGACAACCCCAAACTCATCTCTCTTCTCCTTCTTATTATGTCCATAAGAAGTGCATAATATATATCTCTCTATCCTAAATTATGTATGTACTTTCCGAACTTCCCGAACAGCAACTCCATATTATATACTCCGTATTATTTCCTCTCTCTCCAACTTTTTTTTTCTTCAGTTCCAGATAAGACACGCAGTATTGCATCTGTCGTTGGTCACGTTAGTCACATTACTCACGACTCTCTCTCTCGCTCAACTTTTGTTTAACCTTGTTTGGAATACATAATAAAAAAAGAAACTTTCTTCTTTTACCCATAAATTCACTCCACACAACTTGTTGTTTACTCCCAAAAAATTAGCATGAGTCCCGAGCTGTGGAGGAAAACGGTACGGGTTCTTGGGGTACTTGAGATTTGCCTCTCGGGCGCCTTTCTAATTGTCATTATCTGCATTGCAGCGTTCGCCATCGTGACCCTCCCCTACATTCTCGGCCCGGAGAACGACAAGTACAAAAAGGAGCTGGCCATCGCCACCTTCTTCGCGGGGGAGGTGACCTGGGTGGTCCTCCTCCTGGACAACATGAGAACATCCTACCGCGTCATTAAAGCATCCACCGCGCTACTACCACCACCACCCGGATTTGATGGTCTAGAAGAGTCCAAGCTGTTGGTCCTCGTGAAGCACTGGAGGATTGTCAACTTGGGCATGTTGTTCCTCAGCGTGGTGTTCATCCACCCGTGGCTCGTGCTCGGGGGCATGATCTTCATCTACCCGTGGATTGTAGGGGTGGTCCTGTACCGGGCGGTGGTCCTCCTCTTTATCATTGGATACCTCAAGACGCTCAAGGTGGCGGCGGCGGCAGTGGCGGCAGGGGAAGCAGTTCAGGTGGTGCAGCAGCAGGAGCAGCAGGTAGTCCAGCAGGTCAATGGCGGCTTCGGTTTCTGCAATACTTTATCATCTGAGGTGGCGGTCGCTGGGGAGCAGAATAATGCTCCTTGCGCGGTGTAAGAAAAAAGTAAATATATCTGGGGGTGCCAAAAAGGAGGAGGAACCTGTGGAGGGGCGGAGCAACGCCAAAAAAGAAGGATGACCGTAAAAATATTTTTAAATTAAAATTTTTGATTTTTGGCTGAATGTTAGGCCACGGCTGAATTTAGTTTGATATTGAAAAATCAAAAATTAAAAACAAAGAAAACCGAATTTTTTTGGTTTTTTAGGCAGTCAAGCAGCAGTTTAATTGAGCATGTCTACATCAAAAAACCATTCTCACATATTTTTTTTCATAAAATCTACAAAATTTTTCATTTTCCACTACTTTGTATATATTTTTTTTTGTCAGCAGGTTCTCAGGTTTCACGAAAAATTTTTAGTTCACCGTGGAGCATCCATGCAATTCGTCAGCTCGGAAGCAAACTGCATCGCGATATAGGTAAAAGCGAGACGGCATCCAACGCAGAGGAGAACGCCCACGGACGACTCCACCAGACTCAGGTAAAGCACGGCGAGCACGGCGCCAACGAAAATCAGCAGGATTTGGAGGTTCCTCCAGGGCTTCACCCGGGCCAGCACCTTAGCCGGATGGGGGTCCGTCTTGGCCGTGATCCTGAGGAGGAGCAGGGTGGTCCACAGGTTGTAGCCGAGGAGAATGATAAAGGCGTCGTTGAAAATTGTGCGAGCAATGAGGTAAGGCGTCGGCTTGTCAGCGTTCTGGAGGAGCGTCAGGTTGATCAACTGAACGGCCGCGGTAACAAACAAAAGTGTAATTACGAGGTCAACATAGGCGGCGAGGCGGGCCCTTCGTTTCCATTGGTACTCTCCACCGCTAGCCACATCCTCCCCATCCACTTTCTCCCTCACCTTGTCCTCGTCATCCTCCTCCTCCTCCTCCGTCCCAACTGGAGATTCCAGGTCCAGCTCACCCCCCGGGGAATCTGACGCTCCCGCTCTCCGCCGAATGTGCACCGTGAGGGCTCCCCAGTAGAGAACTGCAATGGCGAGAAAAATTGCCCGGATCACAAGGGCCGTGAGGACGGCCAGCAACTCGAGCCTCGCAGTCATGTAGAATAGCCCGGCGGAGAGGATCATGATCCAAATTTGGACAAGGGCGAGGGTCAGCACGCGGTGGCGGAGTGTCACTGGATTCCCACCTCCCGTCCTAACCTCCTTGACGATCAAGATGGCAGCCTCCACCTCGAAGGCGGCGGACACGACCCACGTGAGCACAATCATGCCGCCCATGGGGAGCGCCACGAGGATGACGAGGACTTGCCCGGAAAAGATGACCACGAGCAGGGTGGCCGCCGTCATGGCCAGGAAAATGACGGCGAGGGTGATGGTGCAGAGGATGGGGAGGAGGAGGGACACGTAGGCGATCCACCTCCCCCAGCAGGTCCACTTTGGAGGCTCTTCCTCCTCCAACTCCATAATGTTGATGATGGCAATGAGATAGTACTGATGAAAATTATTTCCGCGGTGGTGGTGACTTGTTGTTTTGAGAGCAACATATCACCACTCGTCAGCTTCGCGTTCCCAAAATACTTGTATTCCAGAAGAAGGTTAATGCTAATATGCAAATTTTGGATCTAATTTGGGGATTTTAATGGGAAGCTAATTAATTAGGGAAATGAGGAAGTATACACATATATAAATATATTGCGCAACTTTTAATGTTTATGTATACTCTTTCAGGAGGAGCACCCACAGCAGCTGAGGATATACACCACCCCTGCACCTGCACTACTCCACTTGCTTCACTCTGCTTTCCTGCTTGTCCCGTCCCATGTCCCATGCATGCCCATGTTTAGTGAAAAATATTGATTTTTTTTCATTTTCTTATTATTATTTCGTTTCTAGTTTCTGCATTTGCTTTTTGCTTCGCAGCAGCAGCAGGCAGCAGGCAGCAGGTAGGAGGATATAAGATTTGACGCAAAACTGGAAACTTTTTGTCGGGAAAAAGCTCGGCTGTCGGTCCCCCGATCCCGAGTGGAATAACATATTATTTCTTTCTTTCTTGCTTTGCTTTCTTTACCTACACACACCTGTCCTGCTTCTCTTCCCCTTTTGCCGTGATGGATTAATGCACCTGCCTGCCTACACCACCTTTGCCCGTCACACTAATCCATCAAGGAAAAAAAGCAAGCCAAGGCCAAGAAGAAGAAGAGCTATGCTTTGTCGCATGAATATTAGATTGCGGAAAAGTTTTGCAGGTAGTAAAACAGGTTATATGAAACGGATTTGCAATAGTATGCATATATATATGCGCTGAGCTGCGACAAGAAAGGAGAATTGATTGAAACCGTAGTTCTATCTCGCGATATATGACATGACTTTCTTCTTCCGAAAAGTCAAATTTCTTTCTTGCTCTCTCTCTCTCTCTCTCTCTTTCCGCTGCACTGGTTATATATACGATGCCCTTCTATTAGCACACCGTTTATAATAATAATGTCGTGAAAACATTCCCTCTCAACTATCAACAATAGTACTAAAATAGCTAATAAACTACGCGAAACAAAAAAGTAATTTAATTAGTAAACAAATTTTAACATGCAGAATTCACTAAACAATATGGTTTCTTTGAGTTCCATTCCATTACCTAAAACGAAGATGCGTAAAAAAAATTTATAATAATAATGTCGTGAAAAAATTCCCTCTCAACTATCAACAATAGTACTAAAATGGCTAATAAACTACGCGAAACAAAAAAGTAATTTAATTAGTAAACAAATTTTAACATGCAGAATTCACAAAAAAAAATGGTTTCTTTGAGTTCCATTCCATTACCTAAAACGAAGATGCGTAAAAAAATGTCTTTAAGCAGTTGTAATTAATCACATATTTTTTTACTTTTTCAGTTATATTTATGCATACAATAATTTTTGCGCGACAGCAGTTGCACCTGCCCATTACAACAGTCTATTAACACTCACAAAATATATATGTAATTCTTGCAGTTAACAATCCCTGCTCAAATGACTAAAAATGTTGCTTATTTCTGGAAGGGAACCGCAATTTCCTGCGCGACAAATTCCTCCACCAGTGACACAGTCACAATACAATTTATGCAAATGTCCGCAATCATCAGGGCAGTGCCCACATTCACATTTCGCATCATCCCTATATTAATCCCGATTTCCGGACATGCTCTCAACCGGACACGATCTATTCTTCGGGAAACGAGTAGTTGCTTCCAGTAGGACTTGAAACGTGTTCCATTCCGGTTGGGGGAGGCGGCCAGCGGGATGAGGAGAAAGTTGAGGGACATGGTCAACGGCACAAATAGTGAGCAAGCCAAATACACCGGAAACGGGAGATGGCTATAAAGCCGGAGAAACACAAAACCGCCAAAAGTGGCTCCCACAATTCCCAATCCAACACAGGAGCCGCTGATCTCTTGAGTGGGGATGTTGGACGCGTTGACGTATATCTGAAGGCGGCGGAACAGCCTCAAACATTTTGGAAATCCGACTGATTTCCGGCACAGGCGACAAGATAATCTGTGCCCTCCCTCCAGGAGCACTGCCGTGAGGAGCAGCCCAGATGTTAAGAAAGAAGCCATTAGATACGTAGCAAATAAGTATGTTCCGGCGGAAACTGCCTTGATTAAAATGATTTGAAGTGGGCCTAGACTACCGGGTCCAAACATCTGGCGAATGGAGAGCTGGATTGGATCATAATTCCGGATTAGCGTGAAGCCAGGAATGGTCAAAGCAAAGACAATGGAGGAGGCTGAAACTGCGTAGACGATCCCTTCTGAAATTGTTAGTTTCAGTTTAGCCGACCAACCTGTGAAAAGTAGAAAGAATCTAAAAACGATCACGAACAATTTGAGGAGTGACGACGGTTTTAAAGAGCATCTTACCCCTCTGAACATGCTTTTCCAGGATAAATCGCTGAGTGATCACGTAGCAAAACTCCTCCAAGTGAAAATGCACCGTTTTGAAGGCATCCAGCGTCGTGGCGCAACCGGCAAGAAATATGACATTAAACCCAATTTGCTCAATATCCGTGGAGCCCGACTGCAACAACCAGACCAGTCGCGGGAGTGTAACCAAGAAAATTAGCGTGACGGAGATCTGGAAAGTTATCCATTCCCTTCGGGACGACGACGTGCATGTGGGACTGACCACAAGAGTTACAAAGTCCGCTCGGTACGGCAGAATACTCCACTTTTGGAAGATCCTGTGGACGTTAAGCACACCTTCCGTCACGGACATGACTACTGAAACTGATACTGAAGCCATCAATGTGGAGTTGTTTTTTTGCCAAATATCGAAACAAGGTATTGGCAACCAGGGAAGAAGGGAAATGTTCAAGGGAATGCCACTTTTAATTTCAAATAAATTTATTATACACATTTTATCCAAATTCCCGGCTTGACCACGATCCATTGTCCTTGAAAGGCTTTGTATAAGAAATTACCTATTATTTCAAAGTTTTTACGAGTATGTTAGTTAGGCAGTTTTCATAATTTTACATGTTTTACATAATATAGCCTTGAATGATTCCTGTGCAGTATCAATGTTACAAGAAGGGTATTTATTTTGTGTACTGTCTGAGCTAGTAATCATCATTAGACTCACATCAGTTGATGTAGGTATGTAACATGCTGACCTTTTAAAAATTGCGTATTTCTCGGTTGGTTTCACGATAGGATCAGGGAGGATGCATGTGGGTAATACATTTTTACTATATTTTGCGCTTTTATAGCCTCCGAATCTAATTGTAAGAATCTTAAGGCCAACTTGAAGGGTTAGACTGTGAGCATTATGGTACCGAAGCACCCAGAAATTCATACAAATAAAAAGTTTGAAATAAAAATTATTGTAATATAGTACTTGTATTTTTTTTATTATTTCAAGCAGAACTCTTTTGAAAAATATTTCTTTTCTTCGGAATTTAAACTGAATGGCCACCAGCCGAAAAAACTTTAAACAGCTTCCTTGACTTTAAATGCTAGCTTTTCGAGCTCTTGACTGTGACGTACTTAAACCAACACTTGTAAAGCCAAGAATGGAGGTTTTAACCAGTAGCAATTATCATACAACCTATTGTCTGATTCTAAAAACCATTATTTATTTTACTCCTAAACCTGCCTTTGCTAATAAGAGCCCTTCCTATTACTCAAGTGTCAGTTGGCAAATTCAGTTATCAACCGTATGTACACTTAACTGGATAATAAAACCTTCTATTGTTTACGAGCGGCTCAATTAAAAAGCAGTTTTTATATTTTCTAAAAATTACTGTAAATAAATTCCTTCATAGATAGATTCAGTATTCAGTAAAACACGATTTACTATTTACTTCCAACAGAAAAATCGTAGAAACGGGCCTGGAAATATGGATTCCATTAATATTACATTTTTCAAGATTCGCTCGCAATGAAATTAAAAAGCAGTTTTTATATTTTCTAAAAATTACTGTAAATAAATTCCTTCATAGATAGATTCAGTATTCAGTAAAACACGATTTACTTCCAACAGAAAAATCGTAGAAACGGGCGGGCCTGGAAATATGGATTCCATTAATATTACATTTTTTATCATTGTTGTCGTCTCTCGGCTTGCATTTGTCACCAGCATGCCTACCTTAGCCCCACTCCATCCCCATATTATTTTATCCCCATTTGTCATCTGCACACTTCACTTTGTTGCCAAACCGGACGCGAGGTTGAGTTTGCTGGAAACCATGCAAAAATATTGCATCAGCAGTGACGACGACGAGTCTACCAATCCTTGTGTTGCTTTGCAGACGGGAACAACACGCGAATCCTCCTCCATTTCACCACCACCACCTGCATCCCTACATAACAATATATCCCAAGAGTTCCAATGGAACGTGGACGACGAACTCCTCACCGAAGATATCTCCATAATCTACACAAAAGTGTTTTCCACCCAGAAATTCAGCTCCGTTTGCATTGCGACGCTACTCGGCGGCGGCCTTCCAAATGAAGATCCGCTGTCGTGGCCCAGGGAACTAATTAAATACACGGATTATCCAAATTATGATACAGGGAAAATTCGTCCAGTATCCGCTCACTACGTTGTAATACCAATTTCGTTCCCTCCAAATTTCGACGAGGGTTCAGCCCCTCTGTGCATTTTCCTCCCAAAATATGGCAACTCTCGAGTGCTCTTCGTTAGCATGAGTCCTGCTCCTGACGAGCTGTACATGTCCTGCTGGACCTGCAACGGCCTAGACGTCGCCCTGGACTCTATCGTAGAGTCCGACTTTGTTACAAACTGGGAGGAGCGACCCATTTTCGTCACGGTGCTCAGCCAACTGGTAAAATTAACAGGGGCGGCGACGAGCGGCTCCCTTCTTCCGGCGATTGAGAAAACGTGGAAGCAGCTCCATTCCAACCTGAACACTTTCAATTCGCTTGGGTTCAGCGGAGAGCTGATGTTCCACGGCTGCGATGTCACCTCACTCTCAAACTCCTTCCAGGAGGGAACCGTGCTGTTCGAAAACGCAGAGCTGTGCACCAAACAGCTCATCCTCTCCCATCACAACGGCACCCATGGCTCCACCCAAAGTTTTGAATTTCTGGAAAAGCATTTCGGACTCGTCAGCAGCGACAGCGAAGAAGCCAATTTCGACAAGCGCTACAGATTCCTCCCGTTCGGGGCTCAAACTCACGGGCTCAAATTCGTCGTTTTCGTTCCCCTGGTTTCCCGAAAAGTGCTCGATTTTGGCTCATTACTCCGTCCCCTTGACGACACCACCTGGTTGCTAACGGGGATTTCCGTCCTAATTGCAACCACCTTGCTAAAATATATTATGAAAATACAAAATTCTTTGTTTTGGCTACTGTCCGTTTGCCTGGAGCAGGACAATGAGGCACGTCCCTCATCCAGTACGGCGAAAAGGGTTCACCTGCTCATCATGATGATTTGGGTTTTTGCATGTTTTGTGCTCCGAGCCGCCTACACCTCCTCCATGTTTACGTATCTTACTGCCGCCCCGGAACCAGGTGGGTTGCCAAAATCTCTGCGAGACCTTGTGATGATGAACCAGGACGACTCCGTGCCAATTCTCTCTCAGGCTGACCTCGGAATGATGGGCTTACATTTGGAGAGTTTTGCGAATCTGAGTAAGAGCAAATATTTGCAGGAATTTTGTTCCCAACTGTTGGCCAGATCGTTGCACGTCCCTGCAGGGAAATGGGACGTGGTCACAATAATTCGCAACATTTCCAAGGGATTGTCGTTGACATTAAAATCTGGAGCGAAAAACAGCGTGAAGCAAAGGTTGAAAATGGAAACCTTTGCGTTGATATACCACACGCGAGGGAATGACATCGAGCCGAGTCTGGGAATGCCCAGGTTTGACGCCAAGTACCTCCTTCAGTTGATCGCCCTCTTTGGAAAACGACGATTGTTTGACAACAATGATCCACCGGAATTTGTCAACACGGTCCTTTGGTACTCGTACATGGACAACTTTTTCCTGGAAATCTTTCAGTCCTCGTTGTCCTCCCTGGTCGAGTCTGGAATCTACGGGAGGCATCAACTCTTTCGGGAGGTGGCCCTCCAAATCAAGTACTCCCAAATGGTTAATAATGACAATGATGACGAGGGATTGAGGAAAAGTTGGGGTCTTTGGAATTTGGCGTTGCTGCCGAGGAAAAAGTTGGCGAGTGTGGCGTCAGCTTTGGACCAGTTGTCAAACAACAACGGCAAAGTTGACGCTGACTCGTTCAAAACGGTGTGGGCCTTGACCAGCGCCTTGCTGCTTGTATCGGCAATCGTCTTTTCGATAGAAATTTTTTGTGTATTTGGCTTTATTTGAAATTTGTGAAAATCGTTGAATATTACATATTATGTAAAAATGTATTGTTTTTTAATTTTTTTATCCGTCATTTTTTGCCAAAAATCACAAATAAAAAGGTTAAGTTTGGTCACAAAAATTTATTGTGGAACTGTTGGTTAATTAAATGTTTAACTAGGATAAAAAATATTTGCATCCATCCTGTCGCCAATTCCTAATCACTTGGATTTCTCAATCGAAACTCAACTTGGAAGGGCTTTGGTCTGCTGACTAAGCCCGGGACCAGCTCCTCCATGTCCAGCGTCCCGGGGACCGAGTTTACGCTAAAATTTTGCAATATAATCGTGAGGAAGAGGAAGAGCGTGTTCTTCGCCATTGCCTCCCCTATGCACTGCCTCTTTCCGATACTAAACGGGACCCAACTGTCATTCCGGACCACTGTCGTCTTGTCTCCATTGAGGAATCGCTCCGGGCGGAACATCCCGGCATCAGGACCCCAAACTTCCGGATTGTGGTGCATCCCATAAATGTCTGTAATGAGAAGGGTGTCCTTTGGAATGTGGTAACCGCGAAATTCAATGTCATTGAGAGCCCGGTGAGGTAGTCCCATTAGGACGACGGCGGACCGCCTCATGGTTTCCAGAATGACTGCTTCCGTGTACGGCAGTCTAGTTTAAACAATAAAATCCAATTTTCAAAGGATTTTTAAATAGAGTTGTAGTGACATTTATGGGCGAGAGAAATCTTTCCTCACCGGTCGGAAATAGATGGAAGCCGTGAGCCAAGCAGACTGTCAATCTCCTTTTGCATTTCGACCTGGACTTCCCGATGTTGACTCAAGTAGAGCAAGGCATGCTCCAGAGTGGACGCCCTGT